>VYZT01047597.1:169325-270217 GCA_013400735.1 Pomatostomus ruficeps
AAAAAAAAAAAAGAAATAAATTATTGATCCTGGAAACGAGGGTGATTGTCTGTTTTATTTAAATATTTCTGTGAAAAAACACTCAAACTTTCATTTCAGGTCTCTTCCATCAATATTCAAACTCCAGCTTTCGTACAAATGTATGTGAGCAGCTTCATTTTTTGGTGGTTGACGGAAAAACTCTGCAGTGGTTTGGGTAGATTTGTGGGTAAAACCGTCGCGTTAAAAGTGGGATTTAACTTCCAGATTGGGAAAATGTCTTGGGGGATAGTTAAATTAAATTGATATCAATTACATTAATGGGACTTTGGAGTTGCACAGATCACGGCTGTGTATTGGGTTGGGATTTTAAAAAATTGGAAAGTTTGCAAAAGAAATTTGAAAAAGCGAAAAATTTGAGAATTAGAAAAATAAATTTGAAAAAATGAAAAACGTAAAAAATAAATTAGTTTCAAAGTACATTAACAGAACCTTGGAGTCCCTCCATCACTATTATGCACCAGGTTGTGCTTCTGAAGGATTTCTAGCTGCACTTTGGAGAATCAAGTTTTGAAATTAATGTGAAAATTGTTCTCTGCCTCATTGACTAAAACTCAACCAGCTGCTCAAGGCTGAAGTGAGTTTTACTGGGGTAATTCCATCTTGATGGCTTTGTATTTTATTCAGAAATTTTTGGGAATACCTCTGTATTTCTCTGGGAGCAGAACAGCTCTCAAGAGGAAAAGAAGTAGGATGTTTTTGTTTGAAAATATCCTTCTGTAACTCATTTTGATTCCCCAGAATTCCTGGGGACTCCTCACTAACACAGTATCCCGTGGGACATGGTTGTGTACTGGAATTTGAGGAAGGAATTTATTAATTCCAGGGTTTCCCTTTTGGGTTGTGCCTTGGAGCTGCAGGAAGCAGCAGGACTGAGCTCTGGAACAGGGTGGTTCCCTGAGCACGGGTTTGTAATGTCGCTTTTTCAGCTGTCATTGGTCTGCACTCCGAGGGTTGCACCAGTTCTCTCACACAGCTCCTGGCTTTGCCTCTGCCTCTTCTCTCCTGATTGAGCTTCCTCTCCAAATTACCTGAACAACTGGAAGCATCAGGTCCATTTCCTTAGAATTCTTGCAAGGGCTTGATGCTGATTTCACTGAATACCTAAAAAAATTAGAGCAAAATCAGTGCTAATAACTAATAAAGCAGGTTAAACAGTCTCTGATTTTTATGCTCAGATATAATTACCTGGACTTGCTTAGAAATCTTCTGAGATTGCAAAGAACCTTAAATTAAGAAAAAAAAAATTATTCCCATGAAAACTCCCCAGTGTTAAATGTCTGCCAAAAATACACTGCATTACCAATGGGTTTTTTTCCCCCTTTCTTTAGTTGGTTTGTCAGCCTCATTTATTAATAAGTATGCCTAATCATTCTGGAGATGTTCTCTGCTTCTCCTCAGATCCTTATTTCCGATGGCATTTCTCAGCTGCTGAGTTATTGTGGCAAATCTTATGTGCTCACCCCGTGTTTCTATTTTATTTGTCATTGTTCAAGGGCATTCATCTATCTCTGACTTGCATTCCCTTAACATTTTTCACCTGTAGGAAGAACAGTTCTCAGTGATAAAGTACTCTAAATTTCCCAATTTTTCCCTCTGACACAATGTATCTTACTTTAAAGATAATTTTAGAGGTTACTGAAATCTCTCATTGCATGCTAGCATAACCCAAAGATATTTATTCTCCCTATTTAAGTCCACAAAATAGAACAATTACTTTACAGAGATGATTTTTTTTTCCTTCACCGATGCTGTACAAGAACTTAAAATAGGAGGTGAAATCATCCTGGATAATGTATTTTAATTAAAACTACAAAGAGAATTTAGGTAGGTAGAGCATAGTTGCAGTTGGATGATTCCCAGCCATTATTTTGAAAACTGACTTGAGACCTTATATAACAAAGGCCTGTTTTATTTAATAATAATTTAATTATTCTAGTGGAGGGCATAAACCATGTTAATGAAGCTGCATATGAAAGTGATCTGTAGCAAGAAATAAAAACAGGCAGGGAAGTTACAAACAGCAATAGAGAAAACATGTAATTAAATTTACTTTATGAAAGGAAGATAACACAGGAGAGAAGAATTCCAAACACCTTTATTTTTTCCTTTCCTGTGGAATGACAAGATAAATAAGAACAGAGGAATAACAACTGGGATTATATTAGATATGAGAAAGAAATTCTTCCCTATGAGGGTGGTAAGGCCCTGGCACAGGCTGCCCAGAGAACTGCATGTGCCAGGCCTGGAAGCTAAAAATATTTAGAATCTGTTTTGGTAAAAAAAAACAAACACCAAACCAAAAACTCCAACTCAAACTTTGTTTTTTTAATGAATGACGTGAAGGGCACAGTGCACCAATGTTGTGCCAGTGTTACTCTGTTTGCTGGCATTCGACTGGGGTTGAAAATCGTGTTTTTATTTCCCAAATGCATACCTTACCATCCTGATCTGTAATTAAGTGTCTAATTAAACCTGCTGCCTGCTTTGATGTCTGCACAGCTTCATAAGTCAGGAGAACAGAGGGTTCACTGTAACCCTCAAAATTAAAGTGTGCACAGAGACCTGGGTGCAAGTTCAGAGGGATAAAACTCTGTCCCAGACACGCCAAGGCTCTTCCGCACTGCGATGTCAGATTTTGGGGATGTTCCTTCACTGGAATTCATCAGCTGGCATTGGTCATAACCTAAATTTGAAATAACAGCTGACAAACCCAGGGCTGTACTTCCTGTGGCTGTGTGGCAAGAGATGCTTGGAGGAAACACAAGCACAAGTGTCACCACTCAGATAACTTTTAAGAGCTATTATTTCAGCCAGTGTTTAAATTTCTGTGAGATATGTTAAAATGAGAAAGATCATCTCCAGCCAAAGCAAAAATTTGCACTTTTTTATGCCTTTAATACCAAATAAGCATTGCAGTTTTCTCCTTAGATTAAGGTATATTAGTATTTGGTAGAAAATTTTTTTTGGTAGAAAATATTTTTTCTGTATGTTTTACAGTTTTGGTAGAAAATATTTTTTCTGTATGTTTTAGGGTTTTTTTTTAAATGGTCTAAAGTTGGTCTAGAGGGAAAGGTAAGTATAATAAATGCCTTAAGTGATCGTTCAGGCCTGGTGCCTCCAGCAGGCCCAAGCACGCTGGGCTGATTCATGTGGTTGAAATTAAATTCTTCAGCAGCTTCCTGGACAAGCAAGATCTTGAATTTTATGTTCATCCAAATGATGTGAATTCCCTTCCGCAGTATTTTTTGTGACTGATGTGCTTCTGCCTCAGCTCTCAGTGGGTTTTTTTCCCCTCATCCACCCGGCCTGGGCCGCTGCTGCTGGAATGAATTTCCTGGCGCCGATGGCGTGAGTAAGGAATTAATTCATGTGACTAATGAGGGCCTTTGCTGCACAGCCAGGCCTAATTGGTTTTGTCAGGAATAAATCTTTAACGTTTTCAGTGGCCTCTGGTGTGCCCAGGTCGCAGCTGGATCGATCCAGAGCAGGATTCTCCCACTCCTCCAAGCAGCAAAATGGCTCCGGTGTGAATTAATTGTGGCCTTTCAGGGTCTAAAGGGCCTAAAAGGGCTGGAGTGGGGATTTGAGACATCAGGACAAGGGGGAATGTCTTCAAACTGAGAGGGGGGAGGTTTAGATGGGATATGAGGATGAAATTCTTGGCTGTGAGGGTGGTGAAGCACATGGAAGTTGTGGCTCAATGTCAGGCTTGGAGCAACCCGGCCTAGTGTGAGGTGTCGGAATGAAACAGTCTTGAAGGTCCCTTCCCACCCAAACCATTCTGTGATTTTATGATTGAAAAGACCAAAAAAAGAATCAATTCCTTATTTCAGTCAGTGTTTGTTGTGATGATACCTAACACCTGGCATTTTTCATCAATGTGCTGCTTAAATAAGAGCCCTCAGGTGAAGTAAGTCCCACATGCATTAATGATATTCCCACTGCTGTTATTATTCAGTAATTTCAATGTTTTCCATGCAAACAAAAATTCATTTTGTGTGTTTATTACTTTGACCTAAAAAAATAGCCTTTTTCTGCTTCTACACAGACTGCATTTAGATTTTGTTTTATGGTAACTCCATCATTCATTATTTTAGTAGTTCTCAACTCAATTTTTGCTGTGACCACAGATGGAAAATGTTTCTTTAAATCTTCCATTTATGCCATTGCAGGGAGGGAATGCACAGTGAACTAGAGAGTTCTTCTTCCAATCCTGAGGGTTTTGGGTTTGTTTGTGTAAGATTGGAAATGGATTAGGAGGTCAGGAACAGCTCATGCAAAAGTGTTTGCTGGTTTTGATATTTGATAGTCTAAACACAAACATTTACACACAGATCTGGAAGTCTGAAGCACAAAAGTGGAGCAGCAGGCCTGCTAAACCAAATTTTGGAATCAGAATATTTATTCCAGTGGTTTAAATTTGTTTGAAAGTGCCAATAAGTCGGTTGCACTTTTCAGGATTTGTGTACAATAAAACTGATGTGATATTTAGTGTTTTATCTGTTCCATAATTCCTATTAATCACTGCTGGGTTTAAGTACCTCAGTGCTTGTGCCAGGGGTTTGAAAAGTTGTGCAGAGATAGTTCTTCCGTATCTCAACAAAAGCAAATGAATGCTCAGGGGTGATGGTTTTATACCAAAACCAGGCAAATATGGGAGGCAATTAATTTGGGTTCATGAGAAGAGAATAAAGCTTCAAAACACAGTTCCAATATGAATGGTTATTTGAATTTTTTGAAGTTTAAATGAAACGTAGTAAAAAAAAGGTTAAGCTAATAAATCCTAAACTTTAGAGTGCAAATTTTTCCTAATCATATGTTGGAGAGAGCAGCAGTGAGCACTTTCTTCTGTTTGGTAATAAGGTATTTTTATGGTAATTGCTCTTAGGTTATTTTTTCTCCTAGACAGGTTTGCATAATCTGTTTGGAAGAGGCTGATTAAGCAGACAGCATTAGCCTTGGACTGGGAAAACTTCATTCTTTCCTTTCGTTCTCCCCCTATTTTCAGAGTGCTTAAAATGGAATTTAATGCAAATGTATCTGAAATAGATTTGAAATGTGTGCAAAATCCTGATTTTATGGTAGGTACAAAATAAGGTGTCACCAGCCCTAAGAAAATGTTTATGTGCTATCAGTGTGTCAAGTTACTTTAAAAGTCAAAAATAAGGATTGCACAAGCTGAGAGTTATTCTTGTATAGAAACGTAAATAGAAGTAGTTAAATAAACATAATTTCAGCCTTTTTTTAGTAAGTGTTCTGGAATTGTAATTTATAGTATAACTTTCCTCGTGAACCCATATTTCAATGAGTGGGTTTTGTGTCTACCAGAATCACTAATGCTAAACTGAAGCAAGGCAGTAAAATTTCAGATGTAGGAGCCTAAAGTGGAGCAGGAAGAGAAATCCAAACCCAGACAATTTATATTAGTTAATAACTTGCAGTATTGTTTGTTTGTTTATCTTAACCAGAACTCTTTTTAAAATAAAAGTTATTACAAGACTTTTCTTATAACTTTCGTGTAATGTCCAACCATTAATTTAATTTCATTAAATATGGAATACATTGGAGAAAATACTTCAAGGTACTTTGAATGAATAACTTTATAAAGGGAGGACAAGCCTCTTGTATAGATACAAGAAATTCAAGAAAGCACGGGAAAAAACACGTTAAAGTGTTTTTTTCCCTTTTGTTCTTTATGTCTGATCATTTTTCAAAGACTCATTACCAAGAAAAAATATAGAATAAAGTCTGACACTCAGATTTCTTCTCTATTTCTTCTTCCCTCTCCAGCTTGTGATCATGTGTGTGGTCACAAGCATGGAATATATTGGTGTCCCTGAGGGAATGGCTGAGCCTGAGGCCACGAGTGACACATAGGAATTAAAAAATCATGGATGGGTTGTTAGGCCCATAAATTATAAATCTTTGATACAGAAAAAGCAGGTTTGCTTTTCTCGCTTTCAAATCTGTGGATTTGGAGTTTCACAGATATTTAGCTCAGCTTGGTAACGTTGTCCAGTCTCCTACTGTCAGTTTTGATTGATTTTTTTTCACATGCTAGGGGTTTGCTTTAATCATAAATATTTTCTTACATTTTTGCCATCTTTTTAGAGAGATGAGCCATCCCAGTGCACTTCCTCTGGTGTGTTCTCATGCATTTTCTTGTTGTCTCACTCTACAAAATATAAAATACTGGGAATGCTGCTCATTCTGTCAGGAATATCTTGCAAAGTCCTGTAGTGTTCTGGCCATGGTGTGGTTCACGGTGTGCTGCTCAGGAGAGGAATTTGTAAGGAGTTCAAAAAAGGATTTAACAAGAATTTAGTGCAAATAGTGCTTGAAAGTCATGGAGAACTGAACACCTCACTCCCTTGGGGTGCTGAAAATGTTTCAGAAAATCCGTGTGCCAACTCTGTGGTGTTTGCAGAGAAAAGCTTCGATACAGAGAGAGTCTTACCCGGAAATTCCCTGAGGATGGAGGTGTGCAGAATTCCCGCTGGCACTGGCATGGCTGAAGTGGATTTGAGGAGTTTGGAGAGTCTGAATACCTAGTCCTGCCTGGCACTGGGGGTCCTGGTCCAAGACTGGGATCTTCTGTTGAAGTCAGAGCTCACAAACACCCAGAGTGTGCCAGACCTGTGTCTAATATTTGTAGAAAACATTATTTACAAATAATTATTCTTATTTTTGGCTTAAGAGTGATGCTGACATATTTTAAGGCATCAGAGTAGCTGTGTGTTCAGGAGCCACAGGGCAGGGTCTGCTTTGGTTTTGCTTTTTCTCAAAGCACGTCTGTATTAAAATGTATAGTTATTTGACTTCTTTTTTTAAAAAAAAAGGTACTTAGAGTAATATTATCCTTCTACTAGTATGTGCTTGGTAGGTATTTAGTTGTAACTTGGTGGCTCTTAAATTGCACTAAATATATATATATACACACACTGTGTTTTATATATATAGTGTTTTATACATATATAGTGTTATATATATATAGTGTTATATATGTATACACACACTGTCTATAAATAGTATTTTATATGTACTGTGTCTTATATGTACATATAATTTTCTGTTGATGTACAGTGTTTTATATACACATGCTGTGCTTTATAAATATATATATTACACACACATATATATGCACTGGTTTTTTATGTATATACACACTGTGTTTTTTATGTATTTTTTTATATATATAATATTTAGCAGCTTTATACTCGCTGCATGCTTTAGGCTTACCATAATATTCACATTTCTAATAATGTGTCATACTTAATTTTTCCCTTATTTCTTTACCCAGACATTAGGATGGCCAAAAACTGATTCCCCCAGCTCTCCTGTGTTTGCATAACTCTCATCCTACTGGGTTGTTTTTTCCCTGGAGCAGCTTGGCCAGCCTGGCTGTGTTTCTTCTGCTCCTCATTCTCTTTGCAGGAAGAGGAGTTGGAGTCAAGTGAGGATGTCTTGGTGGTTGCGTGAGGGATTACAGAGCTGCATCACATGTGTTCCTCCTAAGTCGCCTTTATCCGTCTGCCCCTAATCTGATTTTGAGTCTGGACTGGGAGGAAAGGGTGAGGATGTGGCTTTGGGCCTGGGTTTGGCATCAGTGGGAGTGGGCAGAGCTCCCACCTTGCTGGGAGACAGTGGCCAACTAAACCTGGGTGTCTTTGTTTTAAACAATTCCAGCACTGCTCCATCCTTGGGAGTCCCTTCTTGCTTTTTCGTGCTGTAAATCACCCAGTCTGAGTCAAGTTTGAACCTCCTTGGTTTAGTTTGGGTTTACATAATCAGTGAATAGAGAGCAGAGAATCCCAGGATGGTTTGGGTTGGAAAGGACCTTAAAGATCATCCAGTGCCACCCCCTGCCATGGGCAGGGACATTTCCCACTTTCCCAGCTTGCTCCAAGCCCCTTCCAACCTGGCCTTGGACACTGTCAGGGATCCAGGGGCAGCCCCAGCTTCTCTGAGCAACCTATCATTCAAGACACTGATATTTTTTGGACTTCTAGACTATTTTCCATAGCGTTGTTAAATTCTTAATCCAGATTACTCTGGGTTTAGATTGCATTGCTTAAAATAAAATTGTTTTATTCTATTTTATTTTTCTACTTTTTTACTCCATCCTTATGGAAAATCAGAAGGAGAAGGGTGTTCCTAAAAAACTGGCCTAAGTTTAGTTCACAGGAGGAACCTACTGCAAGATTTGGTTCAGCATCACAATAAACCCCACTGGAGGGTTCAGACCCAGCAGAGAGTTAAAACACAGATGCTCTCTGGATTTGGCCAACTGCAACTTCTCTCTTCTTTTTCATGACCTTTTTAAAAAATCCTCATTTAATGGCTTAATAATTCATGTTAATGTTTAGTTTATGTGGTGAAAGATAAGAGGCATGAATGGGAATAAGCTCCAGCCAAGTAAAAATTCTACTAAATAGTTTTGTTCTTTTTTATTAAAAAAGCAGAGTTTAAAATTTCTTTTTAAATACAGTAAAACTTCGATATTTGTCACTGAAGTATATTTGTTGCTTTGGTTTAGTCTGTCAGCAGCTTGTCCTCTATCTTCTAATACTTGCAGAATTTTCAGTTCACATTTACCAAAACCCAGAACTTCTTTCAAGGGGACTTTAAATGTTTTTAATAGGTAGATTTTATATTTTGAGTGGTCTGTGGTGGATGATGATGCCATCAGTGGCTCCAAGAAATAAGTTAAATTTGTTGTGTGCTGTGAGTTCTGTGTTCATTTGCAAGCAGCTTTCATTAAAGAAAAAAAAAAGAAAAGAAAAAAAAAAGGTCAATAATTTGTTTTCCTCTTATTTCTGGAAGATGAAGAAGATGAGTGGCTTGATAAAATGGTGTTGACAAGTTCAGCTGTTAACAATATTATCTTTAAATAATACTTTAATTTTTTTTTTTTAATATCTGTCTGTAGAAAATAATTGTTGTAAAGCTACATATCCTGCGGGCGAGTTCTGGAAAAAAAAGACGGAATCCTTATTCCCATGGACGCGGTCTCAGCTGACTCCAGTCGGACAGGGAGGCGTGCGATGCTCGGGACTGGGTTTGGCCGCGTGGTTCACATTAACGCGATGGGTTTGGAGCCGGCCGTGCTCAGGTAGGAAGGGGCCACCGTGTCCAGCTCCATGAAGGCCGAGTAGAGGGTGGTGAGCTGCAGGTCAGGCACGTTCCCATGCGGGCTTCCCGTCGGGATGGGGCCGCTGCCGCCGCTCTCCAGCTGGCAGTGGGAAGGGAAACACTGGGAAGGCATCGGAGATGATGAAATGAGGACAAGGGGGTCCACAGCGAGGCTGTCGTCTTTCAGCTCCTCCCAAAGATTCCCTGCGACAAAAAAAGTTGATTAATGGATTTAATGCCTTGGAGTGGCTCCTTAAAACAGAGGCCAGACAAGATTAAGATAATAAAAACGGGTATTTATTGAAGGGCCTTCAATAGGTACACCTTGGGCAATCAAAAGCCTTCTCCGGAGAGGCTACAACCAAGATGGATGACCCATCATCTATATTTTTATGAATTTTCTACACTTTTATAAGTTTTGATCAATTCACACATTAGGGTTAATCCTCCAATTACAGCTTCAGGTAATGAAGTAATTTACTTCAAGGTTACTCTCCCCCCACTCTGTTGTTTACATCTCTTGGGGCTTGAAGACAGCGAGATGTCCTTGAGTTTCAGGCCTGGAGAGGGTTTGTTATGTCTGACTGGAATGGGAGAACAGGAGATAACAGACTATATGGAGCTTTAGTTACATACTAAAGCAGTACAGGATGTGAAAAACATAAAAGCTAAATCCTAAGGCATCAGTTGACTCTGCTTTCTTTATATTTTCTCTCCATGCATTTCTTTATATTTGCTTTTTTAGTAATTGTTCTGCAGGAGATGTCTGCTATTAAACAATTGTGCATAGGTGATCCTAATCTCCTGGGACTGAGGAAAGGAAAAGGGTGTTTAGAAGGTTTGTCTGTCTCCATAATAAATTTAAATCTGGGAGAAACAGTGTTAATTTAAGAAAATTCTTTCACTTGATAATTCTATTAGAAATGTATATTTATGAAGAATATAAGAAGACACCTCAGAAAATATAATTGCTTGGGGTCTAGCCTTGGGAAGGGGGAAAGAGCATCCTTTTGGGCAGAGATGTGAAAGGGGTTGGAATCAATATTGATCAAGAAAAATATTAACATATTACTTTAATCAAATTTATTTCTCTTGGTGCCTTTCACAGGACAATTCTCTTGTAAGAACGGCCCTAAATAGTTGTGCCTGTGTAGCTTTCAGTTGAAAATAGATCTGAATTTATAGAATACATTCTGAATACTGTGTTGCAGTATTTAATATCAGCAACTGTACCCAAGGGGGGAGCAGGAATATTATTTAAACCCTGGATGCAAATCTGTAGCTTCCTCGGGAAACTTTTAAAAGATTTAATGCAAAATTACATTATATTCATATACAATGTAACTCAGGAAGGTGGGGTTTGAAACAGTGGCGTGGAGTGGTAAAAAAAGGGGACAGAAATGGATTTTGCAGAGGATGGGATGGGATGGGACGGGATGTGAGAAACGTGACTCTCCAAGATAAAAACCCTTTAAACACCTACCTTGGAGATCAAAATCAGTGAGGGATGGATTAAGAGCATCGATGTCATTGCTGAGGTCTCCCTCCTGCAGGAGCGTGTCCTGCACCGTCCTGGCCGGCGAATGCTCGGGCAGCATCTTCATCCCGCAGCTCGGGGGGCTCTGCGCCGGCACCGGGGAATCCTGCGGGATGCTGGGCTGAGTCCGGAGCTGGCTTTGAGCCTCCCCAGCAGGGAACAGGCTCTGAGGGTCCGGCGGGTGCTGCATCAGCGCCGTGGAGATCTGGGGGAAGCCCTGCGGGGATGTGAAGCAGCCGGGCTGCTGCCCCCCCAGCAAAGTGGGCAGGGGGCTCTTGGCGTGCAGAGCTCCTGGGGCGTGGATGCCGTGGAGCGCCTGGGGGATCCCGGCGGAGAGCGAGGGCTCGCACAGGGAATGGGGCTGGGCTGCCATCTGCCTGGAGAGCGAGGCACCTGCAGCGCCCGTGGGGCTGCAGGACAGCAGGGAAGAGCGCAGCTTCTCGCCCTTGTCGCCTATCAGGGTATCAAGTTCTTCTGGAAAACAAGGGGAAAGTCCATGACTGATTTATCCCTGGATAGACTGCAGCAGGAATTTTGGTGTTACTCAGGAAATGGCAAACAAAAGTGCCGGCTCGTTTCTATAAAGAACTCCAAAGCCTGAAATGTTTTTCTAAATTATCATTGCCAAGTGAGTATGTAATAAATTCCATTTTCGGGTTTAAAGGTTGGATACTTAGCAGTTAATCTCAAATTTTATTCGATATTCCTTATTTCAGCATTCTTTTTATCATAGAATGGTTTGGATTGGAAGGGATATTGAAAATCATCTCATTCCACCCCCTGCCATGGACAGGGACTCCTCCCACTAGACCAGGTTGCTCCAATCCCCATCCAACCTGGCTTTTTATCCCAAAGTTTAGTGAGATGTCGAGAGAGAATATTTTTCTGGTGAAGCTTCTTTGTGCTTATTTGGAAACACCTACAAAACCAGGTCTAGTTTAATTCTGCTTTTAAATTTTTTTTTCTTATTTTGCCAACCGGGAAAAATCCTTAAATGCTTTCCTAAATCATGTCTAAATTCTCTTATAGATCTTGGTGAAAAAAGAAATTCTGGGGAGAGCTGTTTGAGAATGAAAACGCTGACAAATGACTGACCTGGCTTTGCCATACTCTTCCTTACAGCTACTGGGTCTTTCCTCTTCCATTTCTGAAGCTCCTCCTGCATCTTGTCAATCTTGGCTGGATTCAGAGCCCACAGACAGCCTTTTCGAGAAGAATTCCCTGACTTGTTCTCAACCTTCTCAAAGCACTTGTTCAGTGATAAGTTGTGGCGCACAGAATTCTTCCAGCCATCTGGAGCTGTCTGGAGAAACAAATCCAATGTAAGAACAGAACTTCAAGCTAAAAAAAAAATACAGATTAAAAATGTATATATACATATATATATATAAAACTCTGTTTTGACTGGTGAGGTTACAAGAAATGCTGTTTAAGTTTGTACCTTCTGCAGTGAGAAACTTGTACGTTAGAGGGAAGCCACAAAAATGTTACACTCATGTTGCGTGGGAAGAGAGGCATCAGATAAAATAGTAACTGATCCTCTAAGCAGAAAGGTTGTCAGAGGCCTGCTGGATCTTTAAGAGTGAATTTGCACATGACAGGAATTAAGTGTGTAAAAATTTATGTTCTAGAGCTAACAAGAAATCTATCAGAATCTATTTTAAAACATTCCAAACTCTTCATTAAAGCACTGCGTGCTATCTGGGCTCGAATTCAGTGTCCAGGCAGACTTCAAAAGAATTTATCATGTTCCTGTAGGTGTAACTTTGTGTGCTGGCCAATTACAGAACCAAATGGTTTAATCACAAGCCCTCCAGATGAGATACAGGTTTCCACAGCCGATCACTCATCTCTGTGCTTTGCATTTATTTTTAGCTCAGCAGCAGCAGCTGGAAGGTTCTTTAAATGGAATCATTAAAAAGATTCTTTTCTTGTTTGCAAAAAAATCCTCAGGTTTTCTTTTCAGTTCCTCATAAGAATTGAAAGGAATGAAACAACTCTCTGAAATGTGGGTGAAGTTGTCCATGGCAATTGATTCGTATTTGTGGATGCAAATATTTGTCATCATAACTGTTCATATCCAGCAGAGAATTATTGAACAGAGAGCACAAGAAATAAATGTAGATTTCCACAGTCCTTTTAAAAATGTTAAAAATTAGAATTACCTTCTCATGTTCATTAAGTTTTTTTCCATTCTTAGTCTTTAGTAAGAGTATCTTTCTCTTATAGAAAGTCAGATTTTTGATAGTTTGATAATTTCTTTAATTGTTGCCTAATCCATCAGACTTCCTCTAGGACCATCTTGTATAAATAGATCTGAGTCCATTTTGGCTTTCATGTGACAGGCTGAATTTTGAACATACTTTGACAGAAATTCTTTTATCAGGATTTAATTTTTTATACATGCTTTTATAAGGAACATAAACCTTGCTGTTATATAGCTTGTAAAGAATTATTTATGTGGATTAAGGCATTAAAAGCCTTATTGAAGGGTTGAGGGTCAAATTTAATACTTGCTTTTTTAATAAAAAAACCCTAAGTAGGTGTGAAATTAAATATATATTATTTACTTAAAGGGAAACTATTTTCCTTTCATAGCAGCACGGTTTCTACCATTTTGGCCCACCTGATGTCAGCATTTCACTATTCTGTCTCATGGGTCAGACAACCTAAATTGTATTGGGAGGAGAGAAGAGAAGAGAAGAGAAGAGAAGAGAAGAGAAGAGAAGAGAAGAGAAGAGAAGAGAAGAGAAGAGAAGAGAAGAGAAGAGAAGAGAAGAGAAACAAACCCCAAACCTTTAAAACCTTTTCTGCCACAGGCTCATACTAAACATGACTAATCAGTTTTTCTCCCTTGCAGATAATATCCAAGTAACTTTCTGGCAGTTCTAAAAGAATAAAACTGTTCCTCCCAGGTAAGTTTTGTGTTTAGCTGCTGAACAAGCTGACCTGGAAGAATATTCCTGTTTTTTGCCCCGTACACAGGCTCCACACACCTCTGTGTGTACCTAGACAGAATAATTGGTGTTTTTGCTCGGATGGGAGTGGCTCAGGCTCCTCAGAGGTTTTCAGAACGTGTGGGGGTGTAAATTAGGAGATGGTTTTAGAAACTGTACGAGCAAAAAGTACATGGATTTGATTTTGGAGGCTGCTGCCGGGAGCCAAGCAGGTTCTTGCATTAAACTTGGGATTGCTGAGCTGTGAGAATTCCTTTATCCAGGCAGGGCTTGAAGGAACACACTCAGTGTGTTAAGTGAAAAAAATACCAGTTTTTTAAACAAATGTGACTGTTAATGAACAAATTTTGGCTGCTGGAACAGCTCTTGAGCAGCTGGAATCTCCTCACTACAGCTGATTTTGGCCATTGCTGCTCTCAGCACAGTGGGGATGAAAGTGCAGAGTCATAAAATCAGCTGGGGAGTCACAGATTTATTGAGGGGGGGAAAAGCCCTCTCAGGTCATCAACCCACCACCACTCCATGTCCCCAGGTGCCACATCTCCAACACCTGAACACCTCCATCAGACCACAGACCTTTCTGCCCTCTCGGACCACTGGCAGTAACTCCAATTAAAAAGATTAAAGCTTTTTGTTAGACTCAGTAATCACTACAAAAAAAAAAAAAGGATGACAAGCCAGAAATATTATTGTCCAGCCCCACTGATCCTGACCAGCTCTTGAAGTTTAAAGAGTTCAGTGATCTTGCAAAACCCTTTCTCTTTAAATCTTGGTCTCAAGAGAAGGGAGAGGTACATCAAAGACTAATTCAACTTTAGCTGCGTAGATTTTTTTTTTTTTCAGGACGTAGGAGTTGGATTGCTCTGTTTCAACTAGAAATGGGATTGTTGCATCATAGAAACTAAATTTGCTGTGGCAGCGAATCCCAGTTAATTTGACTTAGCTTGTATCATCCCATGTCTCCCAGCAAGGCTCTGTGTGCACTTGCACTCTATTTCTCTCCAACTAAATTATTCTGCTTTTTAGTGAGGGCTGGAAGCAGCAGCAAAATGTTCTTTGCTGATTTTTATGTGATTTGATTTTGCTGAAGGCTCTCCAAAACCAGGGAGGATGGAGAATAATAATTTTTGCCACATATTGGTAACTCTCTGGGCTGCTGTAAAGACCAGAGGCAGACAGGGATTGATGGCTGTAAGTGCAATATCTGACTGCTCATTCTCCTCTGGTTATTTTAAGGATGTTACAGTCAAATACATTTGGTTGCATTTGTAAGTAAAATGCAAAAATAAAGCTGCCACAAAATAGGGAATGTTTGGGTAGTAGCCCCTGCACTATTCTTTTCCTACAGCAGTAATTTCATTCTCATAAGTTTTAAAATTAATTAAAAAGAAGACATGAGGTTCTGAAAAACCAGGAAGGACCAGGATGGTGAGACCTGGCAGAGCCACAGTTCTGAGTCCCACATCGGCAGCATTTGGTTTAAAGCTGCTGATTAATTTTATAATCAATTGTGTTGTAAGACAACAGAGAATTAATTTCAGTTTGATCTGATGAATAAACATGCACATGCCTGTAAAAATTGTTAATAATATTCCCACCTCTCTGCTTGAAACTCTTGCTATTTTGCTGTGGATTCCACTGGGATTTCTGATGGTTGGTTTCTTTATTTTTTTCTCCCTTCCCTTGCTTGTAACAGCTGCTGGAGTAGTTAGTGATTCCTTTGGGAGGAAATTTGGGAGTACAGGAGTGTGATGGATCCTGACAGTTTCTGTGATAATGTGTATTTTTCTCTGATTACTGTCATATTTAATCTTACTACTTTTCTGTGTGTGCTCCATTTGTCCTCAGTGTCCAAAACCACTGCAAAATTGTATCGGAACATTTATTTTTAGTTATTCTCAGTGTTCCTTTCTTATTATAAATGTTTGAACTGCCTTGCTTTGTCTGTTTCAAATTTGGCTTTATTGCTGCAGGGCTATTTGCAATAGGAAACAGGACAGACTCTCTGGCTTTATTTTCATTTTTGGGCCTTGCTCATAGCTGAGATCACCCACTGTGGACTTCAGTGAGGTGGTTTTGAAGAATCAGCAGAAATAAAGCTCTGAGTGGAGCAGCACTTGCTGATTCCATTACAGCTCATTTAAAAATCTCAGCTAATCCTGCTGCTCTTGGATCCCTGTGCTGACTGAGCACTTTCCACTCGAATTCCAAGTGTGAGGAACCATTCCCTCACAGCAGGGTTCCCAATTTCAGCAGTGCTGCTGCAAACCATCCACCCTTTCCCTCCCCAGCTCACGGTGTAATTATGAGCTTAGTGCCATTATCACATGTTAGACTTTTCTTTGTACAGGGCATGCATGGGATGCTGTTGCCCAAGATGAGTGTCCCAGCTCCAGGATGGAGTGAGATAACCTGGAAACCTCTGCTTCCACACCAGTCTGGAGCTGCTGCTGATGGCAGAGGAAGCTACAAGACCAGTTCTGCCTGTATTTGAGATCTGAGAGGAAGCAGTGAGTGTGTTTTTAAAATTATTTGCTCTTTTTATGAGCTGCTGGTGAGGAATGGTCACTGTTATACACCCACACTCACAGTTGGAACAGTTCTTAGCATCTTTTCAAGTCAAATATTACCACATCTCACCTTTCTCCCTAGGTGCAAAATGCTAGGTAGTTTGTGATCAAGACAGTGTAAAGTGTGTAATTGATTTGGTATTAATCTCCTAAAGTTTATCCTTTTTCAAAGCTGGAATCCCGTCCCTTATTCCCTCTGCTGACAGGTAAGGTTAGAGGGAGATTCCCCCTCCCCATCCCTGTGGAACTCACCTTAAAGTAAGGAAAGTGTTCCGTCATGAAATTATAAATCTCACTGACTGGCAAACTCCCTGTCTTGCTGTTTTTGAGAGCCATGAAGATCAGGATGCTTTGGGGAGAGAAAGAAAAGCATTTTAGCCTCTTCTGCCTGGCTCCTCTCAACCAAAAATAGATCATTTTTCACAGTGTGTGTAATTACTCTGACTTTCACTGTCATAGCATAGACACAAAGATGATTTTATATTTCCACTGAGTTTACAACAATCTCCTCACACTACTTAACTCCTAAAGGTAATTCTCAAAGCTCATAGAGCAGGTCCAACCTGGGTTTAAAATAATGTAACATAGAAAGTAGAATCCAGACCTTCAAATCCTGCTGGTGTGTAGTTACTGAAGGTTTTATTTGCATGATTAAACTGGAGAAGGCCACAAAGAGAATCAAACTGACAATGACAGAGGGATAATTAAAATTTAATTGTCTGATCTACTTTGCTAGATTATTTGGGGGCTAAACCTGTGTGGTGACTGCCATAACTGATATGTTTTCTAGGCATTTCCTTGCTCCTGGGGAAAAAAATCAGTTTTTATATAGGTACTGGAATAGACAATGAAGTAGGATCAGTGTCATGCTGATGAAATTCGCAACACCTAAAATTTTGCATTAGAGAATCTTCTCACTTTTTTTTTTGGGAGAAGGGAATGATCAAGACTGCTCCCCTGCTTTACAACACTTAATTTCTCTGTGCCTTGGCCGGCCCCAGAGCCTGGAACGTTCTGTGATCCTCAGGGACAGGACAGAACACACCGGGAACAAGACAAATGGGAGCAAACGTGTTGTTGCAAACGATGCTGGAAACAGGCCAGGGGTAAACAGGGTATTTCCTGTAAGGTGAGGGCTTGGAAAAATATTGTATTACCTGTAGGAGTAGATGGGTTTGGGAAACAGAGGCTGCTGGGCTTCTTGGCTGCTCTGAGGAGCAATCCTTTGGTAGGGGTAGTGCGAGGAAGCGATGTAAGTCACGGGGTAGCTGCCTCCTGAGGGGTACTGGGGGGACAGGAGAGATGTTATTTGCTTCAGCAACAAGCTCCCAAAAATATTCCTTAATAACATTAATAAAATATTCCCTAGTAGCATTACTTCTGAGGATACTGCATGGAAAAAGGGTATTTTCTTCTTTATTGCCTGCTACGCGAAAATCATGAGGAGCTGTGTCCTATTAATTGTCTCCAGATAATGTTTAATTTTATAGGCCTAAAGCTTATGTCCCTTCAGCTGCCTCTTTTGAAGTATCTCATCCTGTTCAGCCTCCCCTGAACATACACAAGAATAATTAATGATGTCATTTTATTGACCTTAATAAAACCCCAAAACCCAAACCACCAGAATAAAATACTTCAATGTGCACCTTAGAAAAACCAGTCGAATAAGTAAACCTGTTAAAAATGTAGGAAGAAACAAAGAAGTTTTGGCTGAGCCTTGCTGGGGTTTGAGTGCTATTTTTTTTGTTGCTTTTTTCTTTGGGTGGAGAGGGTAGAGAAAGGCAAAAATTGGAAGCATATAAAACCTGCTCCTAAGGGAATAGCATCCCAAAATCTCTGTTAGAATTGCTGTTACCGTGCAGGGCAGGGAAAAAACCAACAAACAACTACAAGAACTTTAGTGGCTGCATCAGAATATATTGAGGATGAATGTATGATTATGGAATAAGTCAGTGATGTCATTCCAGGGGTCAGGACAGCAGCACATCAGACATTTTTGAGGTGGTTTAGCATTGTCTATCTTGTGCTGAAGCTGTTGGGCTGCTCCCTGTCTGTTCCCTCACAGTCAATTCCAAGGAAAGGCTTCTCCAAGGAGCTTCAAGTGACATTTCCCCCCCATTTTCTGTATCAGAAAGCTAAAAAGAATAGCCAGGACCCCTAAAACCAGACAATATTTATGCCACCCTTGCCTTTCCACTGGGACCAGCAGCAGAAGCTCCCTGAGGAATGCTGAGCTATCTCTCCAGGAGATCTCTAAGCCAAGACCAGCTCCCAAGACATCCTAAAGAGATGGGATCACCAGGATAAAAAAAACAGGTGGAAGGCTGGAGATAATCCACACAGACAGCCTGGATTGCACCAGAGTTTCTGTAGATTAGCTCCCTATTCTTTAACAGAGCAGTTGGTCTTCAATTCCTGAAAATATTCCACGTTTTTCTTCCCCAAATTAGAGTTTAAATCCACTGGAAAGAGGCTTTCAACAGCAAAGGAACATGATCCAGCTGAGGTAAGATAACATCAGCTGGCTCTCTGGGAGCTCTGCAGGAGAGGAATTTCTGCCTCTTCCAGAGCAATCTTTCCAGATGCCAGGGGTGAGGGCACAGCCAAAATTAGAAGTCCTGTCACATGCACAAAAAATCTACCTGGATGCCTTCCCTGGTACTCAAAGGTTGCTGAGCCCTGTTCTGGTGTTTTATTGCTCAGCTCCAGCAGTCCTGTGCCATGAGGTTTGTGTGGTTCTTCTGAAAAATTATAATGTAGCTCTCAAGACTCATTGGGAAAAATCCTTGGATATCTCCTTAGTTTCTAATTGTAATCCCCCCTATTTTTTTGGATCAATAGCTTCAGTTGGTCTTGGTCTTTGTCCCCTTTAAATGGCAAATATTCACAGTTTATTTATTTATTCTGTACTCTGAACTCAGTTTCTCTGTAATTTTATTCTGGCTGCTGCAGTTTCTCTAGCCTGTTTGCTTTTATCTTTCTAACACTGAACTGCCTGAAATGGAATGTGAGAAACCAGACTGAATGGACCCAGTTGTTTGCATGGTGAAAGAAATGAAATGTACATAATTAATCATGTCCTGCCTTGTTAAACTAAATATTGGGCACAATTAGAGTCTCCAGAGCAGCTGTGAACTAATTTCTGTGTGCAGTGTGGTGCTCCCCGCCTTGTGCATTGGGTGCAGATTTTTCCCCAAGAGTACAAAACTGGGCAATTCCTACAATAATTCTGATTTTTATTGGTTTTGGTGGTTCTTTGAAAGGAAACAACACTAGGATGGGGCTGGTTTTGATGTCATCATGAAAGGCAAGAGCTGGGCGTTTTAGGGATTATTTCTGTTTTATTGGTTTCATTAGTCCTTTTTGAGGGAAGGGAGGCTGGGGAATGGTCTGGAATGACAGGCTGGAGCTGGTTTTACAGTCTCACATGGCATGAAAGGTGTTTTATGGTGGGTGGGTGAGTGACTCCAGCCAGTGTCTGCTGCTTCATTTGGGTCAGTAATAACTCATTTTTCTTCTGAGTCACCATTTCTGTCGTGTCCAGCAAAGGGGAAGGTGAGGCCGTTTTATCATCTGGACCAAATTAATGAAGGGGCTGGGGCTCTCTCATGCCTCTAATGAAAACCAAGGCTCAGTTTGAACATCCTTCACTCCAGGGCCCGTTCTCCAGAGTGGAACTCCCTTGGAGTGATTTAACTTACACTGCCCCATTCCAGTTTGAAATGCAAAGCATTAATAATGGGGCTGCTCTGTGCAGAAGGGGTTGTTCCACTTCTTCTCAGCTGCATCCCATGTTCTTTTCATTTTCCAGTGTGTGATTATGGCACTGGGACAGCCGTTCTACCTCTCAGGGCTTCAGCTGCTTTTACCTAATTTTTTTTTTCAATTCCTGAGCAGCAGAACACGTTGCCAGACTTCTCCTATAGCAACATTAAGCACAAGTATTGAAAAGTCTGACAGAAACCTGCTACACTTAAGAGATTTGTCCCAGTGCCAGGCTGCAGGTGGATGGAGGATTTTCCTCTTGGTGCCTGTTGGATCTTGCCTGGCAGTTCCCAGGAGCTTTAATTCTGGAGGATTTTTGGAATGTGGTCAGTATAGAAACAGCACTAGTATCAAATCAGCAGGGACAGGGGAAAGGTGCCTGCTACAGAATGGATAAGGAAATTAAGAATATTCCATGAATTCACAAGCTAAGTGGGGTTTCTGCTAAAGCAGCACACAGAAATGGTATTTCTATGGTGAGTGAGATGTATGGAGCTGTGACATACCCACAACACTTTATATTTGCAGCAGAGCTTTTTTTTTTGGTGAGTCAATCCTTCATCTGGGGCCATTTTCTTCCAAAATAACAATAATCAAATCAGTGGATTTATGAGTTAAGGTGGCAGTGCAATATCACCTTTATTTTCATTCTATTTTAATTTTATTACCTTTTATCACTTCTACTGAATTTTAGGCTAACGAGAAAACAGCACAAGTAAATTAATTATGGCAGCATCAATAAGAATTTAAAGATTGTTGCCTTTTTGCCACATGTCAGGGACAAATAAGGCTCAGTAAATTCTGGCTGATGGAATGTCAGTGTGATAAGTAAAACAAAAAGCCAGGAGTGATGAGTGTTTCCATGACTCAGTAACACCACACAAATTAACAAGCCCAGTGAAATGTCACACAGGAACCTGGGTTTGGTTTTCTTTGCATGTTTTTAAATCCCTGCTCTGTCATTCACATTTTTTTCTCCTCCCTGAGCCAGCTGAGTGAGATGGTGCAGCTGATGCCACCAAATCTGTCATCAGTCCCTGGGATCAAAGGAGACAGAGCTCAGGTGTGAGCTTTCATCTTCACATATTTTCGAGTTTCCTTTAAGTTTCAATTAATTCTCTTCTAATGGTTGGGCGTTTCAGAGCTGTGCTGGTTTTGTACACAGATTTCTACCTATAAATCTGAAAAATCCTGGTTATCTCAATTTCACCTCAGGTTTTTTTTCCTTTGCTTGTTTGAAATCAGCCTATGTTGATCTTGAAGATCTCACTGAAAATTTGATACCTTGCAGATAATTGAGTATAAAAGAGGAAAATTTCAAAGCATTGAACTGCCCCACCATTTGCATCTGAAGGAAATTAGTTTAAGTGTCAATAATAAAGTTTCATTACAGAAGAACAACTTTAATCTTGCACATTCTCCTGCATCATCAGCATTATTGTCAATTATGCTTCAGCTGAATAATCTTTCACTGGGGATGATGTAAGAGGCAAAAGATTTCAAAAGAGATGTGGGTGTCATGAAGCACGGGGAAAGTGAACATCATTTTGCTGTTCTAATTTTACTTTAATATAGTTTTCTGTATTTGGTCTGAATTTTAAGAATAAGGTCACATATATTTAGGTATTTTTTTCTGAAGTTAAAGCACAGTTAATTCCCTGGGATCCTGAAATACCAAGAGTTATGTTAATAATTTATCTGGCTTCAAAGCCAATTTTCTTGAGTGCAATGGTGAGAGTATAAATATGCAGTACCAAGATTCCATTTCTACAAGTTTTGGGGTTTTTTCTCCTTCTTCTTTTTCTGAATAACCATTTAAAAATGCATTTAGCTGTGATTCTTTTAAGATCTTATTCTCATAAACAGAATGTAGGTATATAAACACGGCCCTGCAAACCCACAAATTTAAAGGTATTTTAAAATATATTTTTTAAATTGTTATTACCACAATTATTGTACCATTTGAGTGCTAAAAATCCAGGGATTTTGGTGCCCACGTAGTACTGACCTGATGGAAAGGGTGTGAGGGGCAGTACATCTGCTGCACTTGGGGCTGGTAGCAGTACAATCCAGGCTGCCCTTCCAGGGGGGATGTCCTGAGCTTCATTTCTGAATCCTGCTGGAAAATAGTCAAGGAATGAGTTGTTAGAGAAAACAGCTTAATTTAAAATAATGATTCTGTTTGTCACTGTCTGGATTTGCCTTTTTGGGGCTTAATTTTGTTTTAGGAAGAGTTAATAGAAGTTGGTTGATGTTCTAATGGGGATGATCCATTCCTGGAAGTATCCAAGGCTGGGTTGGACAGGGCTTGGAGCAACCTGGGACAGTGGAAGGTCTCTGCCCATGGCTGGATAATATTTAAGGTCCCTTCCAACCCAAACCATTCCATGATTCCATGAAAACACGAACCAATTCCTGCATTTCCATAATTGGAACTTTAAAAAAGGAAATCCCAGACCACATTCCATGGAAAGATCAATTCAGAGAATGTCAGGCTCTGTTTATCTTTTTATTTTTCTTCTCCTGCACACACAAACCACACACTCCAGCTTTCATTCTTGAGCGTGCACATGTGTCTCCCTCTTTCTTCCTTCTCCCTGATTTTATCTTGCAGGCTGTCAGTACCTCCAGCTGGCTCTGGAATTTTGGCATTAGCTGGAGGGTGAGGTCTGTAATGCACAGGATAAAGGTGGCGGAGAAAAATCACTCTGGGCTGACTACTGGGTTCAACCAAGGCGTGGGGAATATGTAAAAATGGAAGATTTCAGTGAGAATCTTGTTATTTCAAGATTTTAATAGCATTTAGCTTTCTGCTTTAAAACATGGCCAGCTTTTATGGCATTTTAGCCTTTCTAATAAATATTAATAAGTAAGTATAAAATTATATAGTATACAATGTATATGTATAGAAAATATGCATAGTTACATATTTCCTATATATAATGTATGTATATCTACCAAATATTTTTATATTTAGCATTTTAATGGTATATTATTAGGAGCACAAATTACGCTCGGTTTGACATCCACTATTAATAATCATCGGGGTTATTTTGGTGACCACCAGAACAAGATTTTCAGAAATCCCAAGTTCCTAGCAGCCTGGAAGTGATTTAGGAGCTGGAAGTTGGGTGCTGGCAGGGCCAGGGGAGACACCAACCAGCAGCCACTGAGCTCCTGGGCAGTTACACCTGCTCGTAAAGGGCTCCTGCAGTGCTGCCCTTGCACTCTGCACACCCTGCAGCCCAGGGATTTGGGAAGACAATGGGAAGCGTTTTTTTTTTCATCAGCTGCTCATAGGTTTTCCACTGAACTCCTCTGACCTAGATGAGTGTTTATCCAGGAAATAAGAGATTTAGATCAATTTCCTCCTTAACCTGGATGGCTTCAATCCCCAGGTATGCTCCCTGACAACATCTCTCCATTGCCTGGTCCTAATCCAATTAAGATTTTTCTTTTAATACTCCTCTTTCATTTGGTAGCCCATGAATTCTTCCTCTCCCAGCCATTTAGAGCCAGCTGAGGGCAGCTGGAGTTGTTCTTTTTAGCTGCATTAGGTGATCAAGATACACTTCATACCTTGGATCACAGCAGAGATATCGTGGAGATACTGAAGGGTAATTTAATTTGCTTTTCAGGGATCTCTGCTGCCCTAATAGGCAGTTGCTTCTGTCTAGTATTGAAACTAGCCCAGGTAAATTCACACTGCACATACAAACAGAGCTGATATTTATATTTTGGTGGCACTGATGTCTTGGAGTTTCTCCTCTGTTTGCATTGAGAAAAGTGCAGGTGAGCTGAGGTGTTGGACCAAATCTGCTCCACATCCTTATGCTTCAAAATACTGTTTTGTGAACTTCTGCCTGTTGAAAATAACCAGCTGATGACAAATTTTGTTGTCAGGGAGGATCGGGGTATTTGGGATTCAGATACCACGTCTAATGGAAAATCATTTGTCCTTGTGCATCTTTCTGAGTGATCTTTTCCAGCAGGGAAAGACCATAAAATAGGGAATTTGGGAAAATAAATATGGATATGTCTAAATATGTTTTTCCCGAGTTTTAGGTCACAACTTGACAGGAGGCTAAATATCCATGTAGTAACATTAAGAAAAAAGAAAATAACTCCAAAAGCACATTTTTGCAATTGAAAACAGGGAAAACAATGATAAAAAATCACTGACCATGACCTGTGAGCCGTGCTCCTGGCCTGTGGTGCTGTACTGGAGGCTGTTGCACCACGGCTGCTCCGCGGAGATGTTCGGGATGTGGGTGGGAAACGCCTCTGGCTCCTCCGTGGATCCCGGCAGGCCCTCAAAACCATCGATGCTCCTGTGATTTTTGAAGGGAGAAGCTTCTGGTGGCAGGGCCTGGTGGGCTTCCTGGAAAACATCCTCGCTGATCTGCCTCTTGTAAGGGTGGAAGGGGTTCCTGCTGTTCTTGAGGAAGCGCTCGTAGTTCCCGGCAGTGTTCTCCTCATAGCTGTACCGCCGGAATTTCTCTGTGCTGAAGGATGCCTTGAATTTGTTCTTGGCACAGGGGATTCCTTGGCTGGCAGGGTATCTGCCATGGATTGGATCCTGGGATGGGGAAGCAGGGCTGGGGCTGTGAGAGGATTCCGAGCTCTTCCTTTCTGTCCTGGTATCTGACTCATAGGGTTGGCAGCTGTAGCTGGGATTATCCTGTGATGGAACATTGGCATTTATTTATTTAATGTTAGTGTTTAAGATCAGTGTGAGCAAATATTTTATTATTTTCACTATCTAAATTATTTATTTATATAAATCATTTACATTTTAATTACATTAAAAATGCATTATGAATGATAAATATGAAATGACCAGTGCTAACCACCTGCAGGCAGAGAAGCCCTAAATAGATCTAAAGGGTTTTCTGGTTGCCTGGTATGCAAAACTATTTAACAATTAATTAAGAAAAGCAAGGCTGGGTTGGATTGGGCTTTGAACAGCCTGATCTGGTCAGTGGCATGGAACTGGATGATCTTTAAAATCCCTTCCAACCCAAACCATCCTGTGATTCCATGAGAAAACCGAACTGTCCTTGGAAAACAGGGCACCTTGACTCTGGTCTGACAATTTCAGGGAAAAGCTGAGGTATGATCACGTGACAAAAGATTAAATGACAGGAATGTGATAAGTGCAAGTCTTGTCGCCTGCAAGTTTAGTCAAATAAAGCTTGATCTCATCCCCTGATGGTGTTACAGGCTCCACATTTGTTGGTGGTTACATCACTTCCCTTCATTAAGGTGGCCACACTCATTTGGGGAGACAAGGCAGGCTCTGGGCAGACATTTCAACCTTCCTGTCTCATCTCCTCCCCTCCCTTCTGCACCTCAGCAAAGGGAAAATAGCAGCTACTGAAGTGCTCTTTAATCTGAAGGAGAAAGGCTGGAGCAGGGCTGGTGTCTGGGTCCTGGCACTGGAAATATGCATATTTTCCCTGACATCAGGGATGGGTAATTACCGGGGTGCCTTTGAGAAGACACCCATCAGCCAGAAGCAGGGTGTTGTGTTCAGGGAGGGGGGAATGGAATGTCCTGTGTTCCTCAAAAAGTCACATTTGAATATTGAGTGGTCCCTTCCCTCCTTCCCTCTCCAAATCCAAGTTGGGGTTACAGTATTTTAGGAAAACAGGAAAAAGAATAAATGCATTTATAAAGAACTAGATTGTGAGAAATCCCACAGGGAAGTCAGGATAAACCCAGTGCTTTCTGCAGTAGAACACAGCCCAGATTTCCAGTCATTTTAAGCAAAGGAATAGGAAATTTAGCTGGAGTTTAAGATTAGCTGAGCAGGACAACTCAGGTTGTCCTTCAAGAATAGAACTTTCAGTGTTTGCTTTGTCACCAGTAGGTGTGGTGAGACTAACACAGCAACAGCGGAATGTTCATTCTGAATTCTGAGGAAAGAGAACAGGCCTGGGCCAGTTTACTCACACTTTGCTGAACTGGGGATATTGAATCCCCCTGTGCCTTCATCAGGTCCTGCTGGTCCCTTTCCAGAGTGTCCGAAGGGGAAAATTTAATATTGGATTGGTCCTGGAGTAGCGAAACCATCACCAAATCCACGTCAGACAGAAACCCTGTTAAGGCAAAATCAAATTGCAATAAAAACTTTGTAAAAGTTAAACTGTGAGACAAACTCCTGGTTGGGAGCAGGTGGCTGGACAGGCTTGGATATGCAGCTGGACCTATCCTGAGGAATTCCTGATACAGTGGAATTTCTTTTTAGCTCTTAAAGAAATGTCCTGTAGATGCAATTCCAATGAAGATGTGATATGGGGTTTCTATGGATTCACCACACAATTTTTATAAAAATAAGTAATTTCTTTGTTTTCTGTAGGATCATAAATTAATGAAAATGTATTGTTTTGGGGTTATGCAAATTTAGCAATGTCATTTTATTGAGATATCGTGATATTAATGCACGCCAGGTGCTTTCAGAGTGACTCTATTAAAAAAAGGATATTTTTCTATCATTACTCAGACTGATGGTTACAACACACTTGTATTTTCAATTTTTTTATTAGTCCCAGTCCCTTCAGCCTTTCTGTTTTGTTTTGCATGACTTAAATATATCTGAGATATGCAAATGACTTCATCATTCCAACCCTGTTTTTGTTAGTTGGATTTCCTCTTAAGTTCCCAATCTTTGATCTTTGGGTATAGGAGACATATCTGATGGTGTTCTTTGGATTAAAAGGAATTAATTTCATCTTCTGGTCTTTTGTTTTCTGCCATGACTTTTTTTCCTTGTTCACTGTAACCTTACAGTAAAACAAAAGTAGAACTTGCATCCTTTTATGCACTAAGTGTGTAACTACATAAAAGTGTTTGTTCTCATAATTTAGATTTCAGGAGAACAAATCAGGGGGGAAAAAAAGCCACTTTAATTCAAGAGTTAATCTGCCAGGTCTTTGCCACGTGTTGAAATAGCTGTTAGGTAAATAACTGAGAGGATTGTTGGGTTTGCTTAACAAAGATGGATCACCTAAAAACGTGGAAACCTTTTTTTGCCTTTATAGTTCAAAGAGAAATGTGTATTTATGATGAGTAAGCCTGCGCTGCCTGGGGGGATGGAGCACAATGGGGCTTGGAAATCAAGCAGGAGACCTGCAGTAGTAGCTCAGGAAAAAAAAACGATGTGAGAGAAAGTTCAGAAATGTCTCAGGCACAGGCTCCTCTCCCAGTGGCTTAACTGGAGGCTGCTGAGGGGAGAGATTCCTCATCTTGAAAGGAGCAGGTGGGAAAACTGACAGCTGGGAAATAAATGTGGGTGTCTATTTGTAACCTGTGAGTGCTCCACACCGTCTGCCCTCGTGGAGCTGCTTCTTCACTTATCTTCAGGTTATACAAAGCTGTCTCTGACCTCTCTTTAATACTGCAATTTTTCAGCCCAGCTGCCTCATTTGTGGTCTGGAGTATTAGAATTTTATGGAAAGCTTTTGTACAGGTCCAATTCCTTCCTGGTGGCTTCTGCATTGTGAGAGAATTTTGACAAATCCTTTCTGGAATCAAAGTGAATTTATCAGGGTTGTTTGGATAGTTGCTACAAAAGGTCCAGGAAAACCAAATTTTCTCATCCCTCCCCTCTGAGACCTTTGCCAGGTTCTGTTGAATTGCATTTTGGTGCCTCTTGGAGGCTGGTAGGAAAGGAGGAGTCTTAGTGACATTTTAGACTATAAAATTTTCCCTGTGTATAGGGAGTTTTCTTTTTTACTATTAAATGAGAAGCAGCCATAGGGAAAGTATTTTTCTTTTTTTACTGTTAAATGAGAAGCACCCTTACTCTTAAACAGTGTTGGGCTGATGATCTGTATTCAGTGGTGGTTTTTTAATGCCTTTGTCAAGAATCCCTTTTGGAGGATGTCCCATATGGAGAAAAATCCCAAGGCTACGATCTCAGTGCTGCTTTCAGTTTTCACAGTGAGAACTCAGCTCAGTAAGAACTGCAGCTCCAGGTTATTCCCATCCTGGAATTGGCATGCTGTGGATATGTCTTGCTGTGAGAGAAAAACCTCTGGCCATGTACTTGTAATTTTCATTTTTTTCTTGGAGTCCAAACTTCTCATTCCAAAAACCATTTGCAACTTCTCTCTTGCTGAAGTGTCTCACAGCAGGTTGCAAATGTACATCAGTTTAAGCTGCCAAATCAACAAACTGAAAAATCTTTGCTGTCACTGTTCATGAAATCCTGTTTTAATGTCCCTTAGAGACACTTGGTTTTATTTTGTAGAAAGAACATAAAAACCCCAACCCAAAACAAAACAAAAACCACCTCCACAGCACTTTGCATTGTTAATACAGATTTTAGCAAAGAGAGATCACATCACTCACTGACAAATCTTCTTTAGGAGCAGAAATTACAGCCAGGGGAGGTTGCCAATAATCAGGATTACAATAAATCATTTACAACAAACTCTTCCTGGGAGACAGAGCTTAAGGAAGTTGTGGGTTGCCTGGATGTAGGATGTGCTAAAGCAAACAATGATGCTTTGATTTGGAAAGAGGTATCTGATTATCCCAGATGTAGCTGGAACCATTTCATGTCACTTTGCCTGCTGTAAATGTTGCGTGACCATCTGAGGCTCCTGTGATAAGATAACTGCCTCTAACCCAAGAGAATAGTGAGGAGCTGTAACCTCAGCTGGGTGTCTGGGGAGGCAGGGCAGCAGCAGCTGATCTCTCAGCTCTGCTTCACTGAGTCCTATGGCAGAAATCCACGGCTTGAACAATCCCTGGGTTTGTGTCTCCTCTGCCTCTTGCAGCCACCTGAACTTGCTGGGTGTTGCTGTGAGTGCCCTCTCCAACCCTTGGGGCTCAGATCGGTTTTCACAAGAGGAAAACTGTGTTTGGATGTTCCCCAATTCTTAAACCATCCTCTGTGCCTGCCTCAGGCAGCTCCCTGAGCCTGGTTTGATGCTGGCTTGTGTGACCTTCTCGCATCTCTGCCACTAAATCATCATTTTCCTCTCTACATCACACTGATATTTCCCAAATAATTATGTGGAAATTTTTTTTCCCCTCAAGTCTTTATGAGAAAGGAGCCACGAGGCTTCAGAATTCCATTTTTCCTTTTATAGTTAAAAATCAATCATATGTCAGTCAATGATGCCAAAGATTGTAGCAGTGCCCAGAATGTTGTGACTAACACTTGTCATGGAGACTGGAATATTTCTACACATAATTAATTGTGGAAAAGGAATTTATTAATAAGAATCAGGAATTTTTTAAAGGTTTTTCATGAATTCAAGACTTTTCTAAGGTTATTCCTGCCAGGTTGACGCTGGAGGTTGTGCTGGCCCATCAAAGCTGTCATGGCTTTCCTGATCCCTGACATCCTTGTCACTGAGGCTCGCCCTGTTTGTAGGGGACATTTTCAGGAACAGGATTGGAACCTGCACAGCCCAGCACTAAACTCTGGTTTGGCCACCTGAATTCCTCATTGCTTCCTTGCTCCTCTTCACAGGATGTATTGGACCTTGATTACAGGATACTTGAATAACTTTGCAGAGCTTCTAAGGACTGTAATTTCTTTTCTTCTCAATTTAAATCTGTGAGTTTGTTTAATTTAACTCTGCTATTTTTGCTTTCTTATTCAAGAAAGCAGATCTCAATTCTCTCATGGTTAGCTGTGACTGCTTCCCATATTTTGCCACCTCTGGAAATACCTTTTGCATATTTAGTGGAAAATAAGATTAATGTGAGAATCTTGAGGATGGGTGAAGAAAATTTGCAACCATGAGACCTTTTTTTGCATCCAACGACATGAGATGTGTTTGCTGCCAGCTTAGCAGTAAGGTACTGAATTCCTGCAGGAGAAGGATGCCATTTTTAATGAGATCATTCCTGAATTATCAGGGTTTATTCATTAAGGGCTACCTATAGGCAAGGCTGAATAGCAGGTGAGCACTGTGGGCTATTTGCCCCCATGTCCAGCTGTGTTGTCCAGCAGAAGTGGGTGGGAGCTCTGGAACATCCAGGTGCCTCCTGGGTGTGGAGGTGGGGACAGTGTTTGCTGCAGGTTTTTAATCTGCTCTAGGAACACATTTATAAAAAACTACAGCTCTCTGTACAAATAAACTTAAAAAAAACCCCCCAAAAACAAACCCTTAAAAGGGTTTGTGCCAATTCTATTTTATGGGGGAAAAAATTTTAGAGGCAGAACCACGATGGTTTTTTTGCATTGAAGAAAATATCCGCTGATGTTTCACTGTGTTGTTTGGTCCAGGGTCCCATTCTTACATCAGTACTTTAGCTTTTCTTCTTTACTTATATTTTATCCTGCATCTTTCTGACACCAACAGTGAGGACGGAGGGCCATGTCTGTCCCTGCAGAGAACTTCGTGAATTATTACATTTTTCTTATTTTTCCCACTATTTTTTCGGGATGAAACGTTGTCATTTCTCATTCTGAAGCCATTCCACACCTTAGATTATACCTGTAGCCCTTTCCTGAAGGATTTCTACTTCTGCTGACACCTTTCTGGGATGGAAGGGCCAAAACCGGCTGTGATATTTAAGTTGTAGGCACACCGGGGTGCCAAGCACACAGAAATTCCTTTAAAATAGAGAAAAGCAGGTTATAGGGCTTCTTCTCAGCCTCACTGCAGGTCCTGTTTGTTCTGGGAATGGATTTTACCTCTAGTTCTAAAGTATTAATTTATGCAGGAATAGAAAGCCTGGCAAAAATTCACACAGTATGGCTGAAATAACACTGTAAGAACTTCCCTGTTTCTTGTGGACTGGGTCGACTCATCATCTGGGAAAGTCTTAATAGAGAAAAGTCCCTCACAGGTGCTGAACTTGCATAATTAGCCCAGCAAAGAGGGAACTCAGCACTGAGCAGAAACCAAGCATGGAAAAATTCAGCTGAGAAGGTGACTGAGTCTGTCAGGTGCACTTGGTTTTCCCCTCACCTTTTCCCTCCTCATCCTAAACACTACAACACCTTTCCAACTCCACCAGTTCACCTCTCAAACAGATGTCAGCTCTCCCTACCAGCCCTGCAACTCTGGCAGCATTTTCAAACCCAATCCTTTGCATACCCTGTCCTGCTTTCTGGATGAATGGTTGTGCTGCTTCCTCAAGGAGGGGTATGAAATTTCATTGCTTTATTGTAGACATCTAAGCATGAAGTCAGACACGGTTCCAAGGGCTGGGAGCAGTTAATATGATACAGAAACTGTGTGATTCTGTCATGAATAACCAGCTGGGTTGGCAGGAAAAACCAGCACAGGAGATAACGGCGTTTGCGGGCTGATGGCAGCGAATCTGTAACTGAATTCTCTGGTCTGGATTCAGGGTTTGGGTCTGGGGAGTGGCAGTGAGTGATTGCCACAAATACAGCAAAGCTGTCAATGCAACCAGGTGATTTGTAATAATAATTCCTAGGAAGAAGTAAGGGTGAGAGCAGCTACAGCCAATAAATTGGATGGTAGATAAGGCTCAGAAATTAATGAGCTGTAAGCTGTTGAGAGCTGGGAGAATGCAGCAGGAAATGATCACTTTGTGCTTCACCAGGGATCCCTCACAGTCCCTGCACCTGGGCTTCACTCTTACCTTTTTTACAGCCCTGTTTCACAGCATCATTTGTGAGCTTCAGTGTCCCTTTCTCCTGTAATTACGTGTGCTGTCTCCCACGGATTCCCTTATCCATCCTCTCTCCTTTCCTCTCCCTGCAGTGACAGTCTGTGTCACCTTACTTTCTTCTTTCACATTCTAAAGTCTTCTGATATATTCTAATGCATTCCCTTCCCTTATTCTGGTTCCTAATTTCCAAAGCAGTTTATGGGTTATCCACAGTATTTTCTATATCAACAATATTTTCTACATCCACAATATTTTGTATAAAGTTATTTTTTCAGAGTCCAGCATTACATTTGAATGGAAAGACAAATACCAGTTGGTTTTAAAGCCAGGTGCTAAGAGAGGACATTGGTTAACGTTTCCAGAAGTGTGAGAAGCACTGAGTGATACAATAATGTGGGTCAGGGATTGTCAGCTACTCCAGACCCAAAATACAACAGGTTGCGGCCCTGCTCCTTGCTGCTGGTGCATAATAAGAGATGATTAATAAGCAGCTGTTCCCATGAATTACCCATTGATAGCTCAAGGGCTGTGTGTGCCACGATGCTCCCTGTTAATCCTCTCCGGGGAACACCGTCTAGGGGGGATGTGGGGGACACGCTGGGTAGGACTTTTGGGAGCCTCCTAATTTGTTTTACGTTCCTTTTCTCCCGGGGTGAGTCACGCTCATCTCCCTGTGACTTGAGAGTTCATCTTGGGATCTCATGCCATCTTTCTGTCTTTATGAGAAGGTGTGGATGATGATCCACCCTAATGGTTTCTGTTGCTGGCTGTGGCAGCATGTTTTATGACGGGTGTGGTACATTCCCATTTTCTCTGTTGTGCATGTACAGCCCCACCCGTGGCCACTCCCACCCTCCCACTGGGAATCGCCCACAGTAAGCTCTGTAATTACCTTTATTTGATCTGCGGAATGGATTTGGGAATCTTATTTGCACAGTCGTAAGCTGAGCATGTTAAAAAAACAAAAAAACCCTCTTTGAATGGCTGATTCACCGAGCAGGGATGTGTTAAGTGCAGAAACATCAGAGACACCAAAAACCAAGTTCAGGGGCTGTTTAACTTCAGGTTTTTTTTAGTCTTTCTTTGGAAATGTCAGACTACAATATGTGTAAACTTGTAGAATTTCACCTGTTTTGAATTCTTAATGTCATCAGGCAAAGCTGCCCCGAGTTACAGTTTTGATTGAAACAGATTCTGTTGGTTTTACATGAAATTAAATGGAACCAGTGCAAACTGCAGCTTGTAAATGTTTTACATGTTTACTCTGGGCTATACAGTGTAGTTTACACAAGCCTCTGAGCATCTCAGTGACAAAAACCGATTTATGCAGCCAATAATGCAGCACTGGTCTGAGCATTTATTTTTGGGGGAACTTTTGAAAAGGAAAAAAAAAAATCCACCCAAACTCCAAGACTAAAGCTCCTGCTCTGACTTCATAAGATCAAAGGCCTTTCAGCATCCACCTAACAACCAGTAGCTAATCCAGCTACTCACAGGAACACAGCTGATGTGGAGTGATGTGTTCTGCTGACACCTCTTCCTAGGCATGCATGAGAAATGGTGCATACAAAGCAGCAAAGATGGAGGAACAGGTCAGGGAGAATATTTATTCCTCACCTTCCAGACCTAGCAACAACCTTCCTGTCCACAAAGCCAAAGTGGTGTTCATTCCCAGTGCTCAATACTGGTTCTCGTGTTAAGGTTTACTGGGGAAACTGGGCTGATGGTGACCAGGTAGAGCTTTTGACAAGATGCTTCCTCACCAGGTTTTAAAGGAACTAAATATCCACTGAAATCCTGAATATAGAAAATCTATTTGCATGGATGAATGTTTGGGTGAAAGAGAAAATAGAAGGTAAAGGTGAGTGAGAAGCTTTTGTGAGGAAGGAGGTCACCAGGGTGATCTTTGGGGGTCTGCTGAGGCTTTGTGGGGCTCGAAGTATTCACAAACAGCATGGAGAAAGAGCTGCAAAGCTCCTTGACAAAATCTGCAGGTGATGGTGGTGTTGTGAATAGTTATGATGAAGATGAGGTGGGAGGAACAGCAAAGAGCCAGGGTGAGGTTCAGCGATGGGGCATCAACCTCACAGGTTAAAGAGGAGTGAAAAATCATTGTTAATCAAACCAGGGCTGCAGCTCTGCAGCAGCTCTGATATCAGAGCTCTGAGACTCGCAAACCGTGGTTGCTGTTCCTAAGCTTTTCTTCAGGAATTTTGTCCACTGCTGGAAATGGGATGCTGGCCTAGATGGGACTTTGCTTTCTCTCAGGAATGAACTTTTTTCCCTGCCATGTGCACTGCACACTGTTTCAAACACATAAACCCACAGAATAATTCAGGTTTCAGTGCCACAAATTCTCTGCAGTGTAAAAAGTGACACAATTCCAGAAGTTACAGCTACCTGCCTGCAGGAGCAAACACTGCTTAGGGACAAGGGAGAGACAGAACAAAATTGTGGGTGAAAAAATAAAAAGATGAATGCCTGATTATCCCAACACTCTTGTCTCCCTTCCCCCCTAAAATTACAAAGTCATTCCCACCCCAGCATCAAGTTGAGACCTCGGTTTTGTAATTTAAAGCATTGTCTTTGAAATTCCAGGAAAAGCACGAGGCAGAGAGACTGAGGAATAAATGAGGGACAGTTCAGAGATTAAAAAAACTTATGGGAAAATATGGCCTGACATTGTTTTGCAAAATGAATAACACAGAAAGATGTTAATCCTTTAGGGAGGAATAACTGCTGGGAAGAAGATGAGATACAGGAGACTCGAAATTAGGAGGACTAAAAGAAGTGGGGAGAGGGAAGGAAAAGCAAATCTTATATTGTGGACAAAAGTAGAGGTCATGCATGAAGGCGTTGAACTCCCCAAGAAGGATTTTGTGAGCACTGGAAAACTGAATGTTTGCTGTAAATATAAGTACAAAGGAAATTCCCAGGGCAGGGGACAAGATCTAAAAATGAGGGAAAACATGAAACAGGCACAGCTAAACCCATCTGTATTCAGAGTCAGGAGATGCAAGAGCAGCACAGGAGCCTCTCAAACCTCTAAGTTGTGGCCATGTCATCCCCTCACCCAGTTCCCCTCCTCCCCTTCACTGCCAGCTGTCCAAGGCTGGTTCTTCCCCTTTTCTCTGCCCTCTTCTCAAGCCCTCACACCTCTGCTACACCCACCTGTTCTCCCAATGCCTCCTTTATTCCCTGAGCCTATTTCTGTCTCATCAATGCTGCGTCCTCACTGCAAACAGCAAAAGTACCAAGAGCAGCTGTTTGGTGTTTAATTTAATTTAATTTTATTCTTTATACTTTAACTCTTTTAGGAAGATTTGTTGTGAAAGCTGCTTCTCCTAAAAGCAAAGCAAAGCAAAGCTGAGTTTCTTTCCTCAGTTCTCTTCATTCCTGAGTGTTTGGGAACATTATTCAAGCCAGCATAGTTTAAATGTTTGGTGCAAAACTTTGGCAAAATTTGTTTGCCTAGGATGGATTTTTTCAGCCTCGTGAAATGTGAGAGGCTTTTATATGAATTTAAATTTTCCCTCAGCAAAATCACAGAGAGAAAAATGCCCAAATTTGTGATGTGCAGACCCTTCTTTGAGGGATACATGAACCTCTTCAGGGCTTCAATCTCAAAAATATTTTCTCAAGACAGTAGTTAAGAAATAGGGACTATGGTAAAAGCCTTTTCCGTGCTTAAATATCTCAAATTTTATGAATATTTGAAGCAATAACCTTCAAGAGCTCTGTTGGTGTTCAAAATAGCATCCCTGCTTTCCAGTGTTTCTGAACAAATTCCAAACTCAATCTTTTTTGTGTGTCCCTCCACTGAATGAATCCCTTCAGGCTGAGCATGTCCACTCAGAAAACTGAGACAACAAATGTGCTTTTACTTTTTTCTACCCCAAATTACAGTTAATTAAAATATGGCAAAGTATGATTAAAAAAAAGATTAAATAAACTAGAAAAGGCAAAGATCACACTTCATAAGGAGGAATTCAGTTCTATGCTTTTATGAACACCTCTCACTTAGAAGAAAGCAAAAAAAAATAGGGATTTCTTTCACCACAAAACCTGAGGTAATAACACCCTTGAAATAAAGGACAGGAATTTCACAGGAACAGCAAACATCCCGAAATGTTGTGTGCAAAAACAGTTTTGCAATAAACAGTCTGAATAAACAGCCCCTGTTTCGTTGAGGAAACATCATTTGAGCAAGAATCTTGAATTGTGTACAGGACCTTGCAGCTGTTACAAAATCCTTAATAGAGATGAAAATTAGAAGCAAGAAAAAAGTTGAAATTAATTAAAAATCATCTAACTCCTGCATTTTCCTCTATCATTGTGCAGTTTATGAAGCCCAAGAGATTCTTTCTGGGGACCTCATTCCCCCTTTAATCAGGAATTTTGTCCATTCCCTCCTCAGTGTGAAAATGAACTCCTTTATTGTAATAGAATCTGAAATTTTTGGGAGCAGCTGGCTCTAAAGAGGTTGAAACTACGCTTGTTTCTTCTCTTAAAATATTAAATTTCAGCGATACATAAAACATAATTAACTGATCTAAGGGGATTACCACATTAAAGGCCGAGACATAAAACTAAACCTATTTACAAAAGCTGTTCTGTTTTCTTATACATAAAATATAATGCAAATTAAACTTTTTATAGGTGTTTGTTTTCAACACATAAAGTACAACTGATAAAGAATATTCATTAAGGGACTAGAAATACAGTTTTGTATTATTGCTGACGAGGTCCTCTGACAAGCAATTTCAGGAGAAAGAAAGAGAATTGATATTTTAATATATATTTAGATTATATAAACCCTCACAAATCTGTATCAAGTTTGATAATTGCAACACCTTGACATTTTGCCTCCTCTTACAGATCTCTGTGGATAATACAATTTTCATTTGTTCCAGTGTTTTCGTTTTCTTGGATTTTCTAAACTACTATGGGACTAAATTTGTAATATTATAGTATTTTGGGCATTATGGAGAGTGATGCAAAACCAGAACAAAGAGTTCTGGATTCAGTAGGAGAAAAAAAGATGTCAACATGGGAAAGTAGAAACCTGAACAAAGTGACTTTGTAGATGTTTATTCATAAATTAATGAATAAACTTGAAATTAAAGGACATGTCTTTATTTCAGACTTTTTGCATTCACATATTTACACGCTCTGATTTCATATTTTTCCCTGTTAAACCCCGAATTTTACATTGTGGCAGCTTACCAGTTATGAAGTGTGGAATGAGTTTTATAGCCAAGGAGATTTGTGCTTGGGGTGAGTTTTACCTGAGTTTGTTGTAAAGGAATTTCTGTGTGAGGAGTTTTTGTCAGCTTTTGCTGCTCTTTGCTGGTGAAGAGGCATAAATTTCTACTTGGAAGCAACCTTATAGTTTGCTTCCTTTGTCAACATTTTTTTTCTGTGACAGCAGATCTCATTCTATGGTCAGAGACCATATTCCACCGTGGCTGGGAGTCTTTAGAGCAGAACTAAAAGCTTTTCACAGCTTTTGTTTCCAATTCACACCAAGCTCTACAGAGCAGAAATAGCATTGGAGAAATTCAGAGTCATGGGAAAGCCGAGGCTGGAAGGGATCTCTGCAGACGACCTGGTCCAGCTCGCCCTGCTCAGCACCAGCTCAGCTGGGGTAAAGTGGAGACAAGAGCAGGAAAACAGTTAAAAAATACAAAGCACGTGCCCGGCTCCTCCTCCTGCCAGGGAAATCCAGGCCCTGTGTCTGTTCCAAACCCCGCGCATGATGTTGGGGCATTACCATTACTAATGAGCACAACATCAAACTGGCTCAGCCAGGGCAAAGGAATTCTTACGGCTTCTCTCATTTGGTTTTCTTACAGTCTCCTTTTCTCTCTCTCTCCTCAAACGAAATAATGCCAATTCTCACTTTTCTTATTGTGATCCCTGGCGTAGCTCACATTTTTTGGGAAACTCGGTGCTGCTGGAATAGGGAGTGAGCAAGAACTGCAATTTTTATTTCACCAAGAATGCAGATGTTTGCATTGGTAGTTATGAAATAAAGTAAAAGCTTGATTCTTACAGGTTTCTTGTAAAAGCACAGGTATCATGCTTATTTTTCAGGGTTTAGTGATGTTGAATTTCATTATTTCTATCGTTAAATTCATGGAGTTCACTCCTGACACTTCCTACCTTTCCTTTCAGTGTTTACAGATTCCACATTTTTATTCTCTCTTAAATTCCACTTTGCCTTTCTTTCTCAATTTTTTTTTTTTACCTTCACGGTGTCTTTCTATGTGTGAAAATATTCTATTCCTGTATACCTGATCTTTTACTATTTTTGTTGAACATTTTTTTAAGAATGGCTTTTTCTGTGGAGGCTTTCAACAATGAGGAACATCATCAGTTTAAGCCAAATTTTGCAGCCTCCTTTGCAGTCCTGCTGAGCCTTTCTGCACATTGGTGCATGGATAAATCCAACTTATTTTGCCTGTTGAAAACAGCTTCCTGATGGTTTTTTTTGCAGAGTCAGAGAGGAAAAAGAGCAGGTGACAGAATTATGCTGGATTTTAGCTGTTACATTTGTCTGCTGAACACTGAGCTGCAGGGCACTCTCACCTCTGAGGGTGTGCAGAATTCTAGGAAGTTTTAATTTTTTTAAGGAAGAATTCTAGAGTGATTGAACCATTGAAGGAATTTTTTATGAGGCAAAGAGCTTTTCCATAGAGGTATTTTATGCTGTGTGCTGAACTGATAGATACCCGTGGACAGTAAATTTCCATAGATTTAAATAATTGCTATTATTGCTCAACACCTCACAAGACTGTGTGCAGACTGTCCAAAAAAAAATTACTTTGCATGAGTGGCTAATCTTGGAAATGCTGGTCCTGGTTTGTAATTTTTCGGTGCTTTGAAAGGTCCTTATAAAAGATGTTGGACAATAGTATTTGCTGCATGTTCCCAAAACAGAATCCGGGTGTCACAAAGCTGACCCCAAATCCATAGGGTAGAGCAGGTGCTCTCTAGACACTCTGCATTTCAAAGAAAAAAAAAAGAACCCATCCCAAATCTATTCCTGGGTGGAAAAGTAGGGCAAACATTAATTACTGACCTTAAAGCACAGTGGAAAACTAACGGGGCATTGCCAAGTCAGAGGATGAGAAATTCTGGAATATTAATGATGTTTGCCTGTGATCTCATCCGGGGAGGGATACCTCTGTTCTCACCTCCCAGAGGACAGGGCTGAGGCTTTTTGAGGTCTCCAAGTTCACTGGCCCAAATTAATTTCATTCTGGTGAATTTTAGAGAATCAGCTGAAATTACTGCAGAGCTGCAGGACTGAGAGCTGGCTGGGTACGAGTGGATTTACAAGACTGAGAGGAGGCAAATCCCTCCCTGTCCTCAAACTGGAAAGTGTGAGGGAATTACAGGTGGCAGATTTAACTTTAACTCTCAGAAAAGAACAAAATTTAAACCCCACTGAACTAAGAGAGGGAAAAAAGGGCAAAAGTAGAAACCATGATGAATTTGCTAAGGGGGAATCTTCCTGCCAGTGTAGTTTACTTGGATATTGGCCTTGCAAGGAGACAATAATCGAGATTATACAGCTGGATATTCATGAGGCTGCGCTGCTCTTGCCTGTGATAAGCAAACTAAGAAAATGTGTTTGAGATAAAACTCCAGTGGAGAGAGGAGGTAAAGCTGGGTGGAACAGAGCATTAGGAGCAGTTAGTGGCTGGCTGCTGTCAGAATGAAAGGGTATTTGGGGTGGGTTCCTTCAAGAGCCTGCCACTGCTTGGTATTTTCACTAATGACTCGAGTGATAGGCTGGAGAGGAGCTCTAATCAAATTTGGAGACACCTGGAGATGGGAGGCTTTGCCTATGTATGGGGAGGGCAGGGTTAATGTTCAAAAGGAGCCAAGAAAAACAGTCTGAAGAAAGGAAAATACAGCCCAATAATGACTGAGCTCAGCATACAGGCAGGAATAACAAACCCTGCAGACAGCGAGTGAGGAGAAGGGATGAGGCAGCAATTCTGCATGGAAAGGTCTTGGGGTTTTAAAGGGTTGCAGGCTGAGCCCAAATCAGCCACATCGTGGCATAATGGAACAGGCAGGCAGGCAGGCAGGGAGAAGGTGCTGGCAGAAATGTGTTCTGGGGGACCTGGGAAGGTAAATCCTCCTGGTAAAGAGTCAGCTGAAAGTTTGGGATTTTGGTCAGTGCGTTTTGAAGCGCTGCACCCCAGTTTAAAGTCCACAGGAGAGGAGGGAGAATGCTCAGAGCCCTGGGAATTCTGGCTTATAAGGTGGTTTAGTCTGGAAGAGAATTTATACTGCAGGACATTCCTGCTCTTTCCCCCCCCCCTCTTACTTGCTTTTCTTAGCAGCAGCTCAGGAGGACAGTGCCTCGCTGTTTAATTATTCCAGCTGGGAAAATAGTAAATTATTTCCTTCTATGAATTACTTGCATTCCTGGGAGAACAGGTTCCTGTCTAATATTTCTGGCATCCTACCATTTGCCCACAGAGGGGAATGTTGCAGGGACCTGTCCTGGCAGGTCTGTTGAACCAGCAGTTAGGAGTTTGCAGGGCAGGGATACCTGCCCATTCCAGGAGTAAAGTACGGGATAGGTGTGGAAGTTGTAAGCTGACACTGGATGAGCTCCTTTGAGAGGCTCTAACAAACTGGTGAGGCAGCAGTACAGAGGGAAACAAATTGGGTTAAAATGACAGCATGTTTAGCTTCATTACATGACTCTGATGGAACCTCACCCTCTATGCTTCATTCATTTCTGAGCACTTCACCAACAGAAAGATAATAATGCTCTGCATTGCAGTAGCCCTGTCTCATCCAAACATCTTAAAATGATTTTACATATGTTTACTGAGCCTCAAAAGGCACTGTTGAGATTTGTAAAGGCTGCACAGGGATCACTTTGCTAACCACACGTTTGGCAGCTCCCTCCAGTACTCAGCAGCATTCAGCAGGGCCCAGGTTTCATTTGAAAATGTAGGGGATTTAGGTAAAAGATGTATAATGACCTCATGTATTATTATTATTTTGTTTCTAGAATGCAAAAGGAGAAACCAAACCAGATAGCTCGAAGCCCTTGCATCCTGTATAAAATAAAGAATAATATATTCTGTCCCTGTTGTTTGGAGCAACCTGCTCTAGTGGAAGGTGTCTCTGCCCGTGGAACAAGATGAGCTTTAAGGTCCCTTCCAATCCAAACCATCCTGGGATTTTATGGTTCTGTGTGGGCTCTTTTAATTGCTGTTCAAAGGAAGAATAGTGGCTTATAGTCCCCTGGGGAAGGGGAACTGGTTTTTTGCAAAAAGAGGGGTTTTTTTTGCAAAAAACCAGTAAACACAGAGCTCTGTGTCATAGCCAGGGATCTCAGCTCCTTGGCATGATGGAAACAATCACTGCTGGTACCTCATGTGTGACCAGGAGACTTGGATGCACAAGATGGGTGAAAAACCCACCAAAATGAGCAATGTTGTACAGGACTTAACTGATTTTAAAGAAAACAACCAAAAAACCCCAGGATGTTTGTTTGTGGGGTGAGGAGCCAGTTAGGGAAGCAGCAGAGGATGTGCTAATGAGGGCATGACTTGGATTTACGTCTGAAATGTGGCAAAAGAATTAATTATTGCCCTAATCTTATTAGCAGTGGCCAAGTGTCTTTGATCAAGAGGGCTGGCCAAGGCTTTGCTTTTAGTTTCCAATATGAGCAGCACATATGATGTGGCTGGCAGCACATCAGGGCATTGATCCCTGCGTGACTCAGGAGGGAGAGGAGCCCCTCACAGCTCTGATCCTGACCCACGGATCCATGGAATTGTTTGGGTTGGGAAGGCCCTTAAAGCTTAAACCTTCCGCCAGAGCAGGTTGTGGTGATTTTCTCAGGGTCCCTCAGCCTCCCTGAGCCTTGCAGAGCTCTGATAACCCCCACCCTGCTCTCAAACTTTGCCAACATGAGGAATTCCTTGGGAAGAGCTGGCCCTGGCCGTGCTCACCGAGGTGGGAGAGGATGATGTGATTTGTAGCTCTCTCCTAATCTGCATTATCTCCATAATTAATCTCTTTGTCTTCAGAGCTAATGATTTTTGAGGTGCAAGAGTGCAGGGAGGTGTGTTTGACCCAAATCTCGGTGCTGGGGCTGTCTGAGGAACAATGAAGGGCAAGGCCACCACCAGCAAATCCTCTCTGCTGGGAATCATCAGCATTCCCGGGGCTTAGGGACGCTGATCCCCCAGCTGCTGTTTCACCTGTGCCACATCCCAAACAACTTTTCCTCACTCTCCAGTGGGGACAGACAGCCAGAGCTAGCTCCAACCTTCAGCAGGAGCCAGGCTGGAGTGTTTTGCATGGGTAATTGTTTGGTTTGTAAGCAGGACAGAGCACTGCCTGTAAAAATCCTTCATTATGCACCTCAGAGCTTTGAGTCCCTGCTTTCTAAAGGGTAAATACATGCGGTGTTTTTTAAATTTTTTTAAAATTTTGTTTGGGTTTATTTGTAATTTTATGCCTTTTAAAATGTCTTGCGTGGACTAATGCAGAACTTCTACCTTCCAACCTATCTGTGGTCACTTTAGGCTGTAACCAAAGGATCATTTTGGTTCTAACATGAATCAAGTATCAATATTTTTTGCTTGGAAATTTCTGTTTCAGGTTTTTCTGGAGGCCGTATCACTGCCTCCCTGGCCTAGGTCATTTACCAGCACACGAAATCAGGTTATGGGAGAGATTTCATGGCTGAAAATAGTTCTTCATGACATCACTTCTTGTGCTAAATATGTGGAATTTTGTGGCCAAAAAATATTAGAATATTGTTGTTGTGGTTAACGTTTAGTTTCCAGAAATCCCAAACAGTTACATTTTCTTTTAATTTCTGTTTTACAACATAGATGCTCTGAAAGGACATAGCATTGAAAGGACATTTTCTGATTTTTTTAAATGTATTTTTCTCATTATTCCCTGTACCTGAGCTGCAAACTATTATCCTAAAAAAGGGAAGCCTGTTGTTAGCAGGGATGGATCCGAAGGATTTTGCTCCATGTGGGTGAATCTTTCCTCTCTCTACACTTTTCCCTTTCAGGTCAGTGTTTTGCAGTAAAACCAAGTGTTTTATGTGTTCCTGGCAGGCTCCTGTGCTGCACCTACCACAGTGGCATTTTATAGATATTTCCCTTTACTCCCCAGAGTTCTTGACTGACTCCTGTCCCCGGCATGTGGCTCCAGGAACATCCAGGAACTCAGCAATATCACACCAGAATCTGGGTCTCTGTACAAGCCAGAGCTTTCTCACACTACACTTTCACATTTGAAGCTCAGAGTATTTAATTTACATTAATCCTTCTTCTGCCAGTGCCCATCTCCCCTCACCAGGATAAACAATCTGCTTTAATTGTGTATTTTCTTGGCTGCGTATATCATCTCTGGCTGACAGAAAACTTCACAATCCTTTACTCCTTCACAAATATACTTTATCTATTTCTTGTTATTTTATGCCCATAATTAGTAATTAACAAAATATATGCAATTTCAGCCTAAAACTCATCCAGTTCAACATAGCTCGTATAGTATTCAAATTAGAAACATATGATCCTTATAAACCAAACCAAAACTTTTATAGAACAAAGTCTGATCCCCCAAGATTTAATCTGCTGTCCAGTAAGGCACGAGGGTCAAGAGTTGAATGACAGATGGTTGTTATTTATAGGTTTAGATAATTATTGTGTTTGGAACACAAACAGTCCCTTTCTTGCTGGAAATCCAACAGGCTGAAACTAAAAAGTGAAAAGAAAGTGATATATTTCCCGTGCATGTAAAGAAAAAGAATTAAGTTTCTACCGGCAGTGCTCAAAATCAGCCATTCCTGCACTTAACATATCCTGGCTTCTCTCTGGATGTCACTTCAGTCACCTTTCCATATAGGAATAAAAATCCAAACAAAGTTTTCATCCTCTGCTACAAAACACACGTGGCAGAAGCACCAGATTTAAAACAGCAGTAAAAACAAGCTTGGTTTCCAAACACGGAACTTCCCAAGTTTTTTTGATTGACCACTGGAAAAGTTTGATATAAATCTACTAACAATCAGCGAGACATGAGACTTCCCATATTTTTTTCAGAAATACTTTTCTTGGTTTGTTATTTAATTCCCCTGTTTGTTTTTTCTTTTGGGTGATGGTAAACACTTCCAGCTTTCTTTATAATTACGCAGCAGAAGGATTGGATTAAGCTGCACCCAAGACACAAAAAGTTCCTTTTTTCCTTTGGGAAGTCACCTCCAATGTTCCTTTCTCCCAGTATCAATGGATCCATGAACTTACCTGGTGTTTCCTTGGCTCCTTCTGCTCCTCCACACTGCTGGCTGATAAATACCTACAGGAGCTGCCGAGGAACGGGATGGAGGTGCTGACCTTCCCCTTCCCTCAGCCTGGAGTTCTTCAAAGTCAGCCTCAGGGACTTCACATTAAATAGAGGAGCCAAGGCAGGAGAGCTCTGCTCCCCCTTCCGTTTGGCTTTCACGGCTGAGTTCTAAAAAGCTGCATGGAGTTGTCAGAGGTTTCCTCTTACCTTTTTACTGAAGCACAACGGCGTGGTGCTGCTCCAGGACAGGATTAGGTCATTCAAACAGCCCTGCAGAGAGAGTGGAGGCTCAGCGGTACAGAGGCTCCAAAGGCTGGAAAGATCTGATCTTACATCAGGTGAGAGAAGGCAGCTGGCTGGGCAAGCCAATAATTATGATATCAGCTCTTGTTCGCCTCAGGCAGTCCTGCATTTAATAAGAATACAAATATGACTAAGCTGCATTTTTTTTTTCCTTGTTCTCTTGGTAATTCTTCAGAGAAGTTGGGCAGGTATTGAGCTCTAACTGTCTGGAAAGAGAGCGCTCCCTCTCCACCTCTCTGTTTTCCTTTTGATTTAAAATACCCATCTGTTACCGTGTTTTGCAAACCTATTATCCACCTGTGGTTATTAAAAACACTCTTTCCTGGCATGGAGTTTGCCAGAGGATCCCAAAGCTTGCAGCTCCCAGAAATAGGTACCTTTCTTGCGTTTGTTCAGCCTGAACTCTCAGCATGGAAAGGAGCCGTGGCTCCACACTGGAATATCAAAACATCTTGCACTGCTTAAAGCATCAGAGGAGCACTACAAAACCTGTGCACTCAAGACTTTATTCCTTCCCAAAGCCACAGTGCCTTAGCAGAGTCATAAAACCAGGACTAAATCAGAGGAGTGAGTTTCTGTGGGCATGTGTGTACAGATATATTTGTGTGGGGAGGGGTTCTTTGTCTGCAGATCGATAGAGAGGAGCAGGAATTGAAATGTGCAGTTGCAGGAACGTGTGTTCCTGCTGCCCTGTGCACACTCTCCAGTCCCCTGATCACACCTACTGTAATAATACTCACCTACCTCATAGGGTGTTGTGGGGATTAATTAATGTTTGTAAAGTGCTTTGAAGATGAAAAGCCCTGAATGAGTGCTAAATATAATTATCGTCATTCCACAAAACAGTAGAAACATCTCTGTGGCCCCCAGGTCATTGTATAGGTACACCCATGTTTATCTCCCACGATTATGGTCAGATACTGAACAAGGTATTGAAACTTTGATAAAAATTCCCTCTCTGCTCTGGAGGATGCATTTAAATTCATGTTAAGTTCATGCTATTCCTGAAGTGTTTTTGTGATACCTGTTGGAGAATATTTTACACTGATTTGTGGTAGAAAAGCTCTGCGAGGAAGACCATGTGCCACAAAAACAGGTGGAGAAAAATCCACATTTTCACCTGTGATGAATTATTTCCTGTCAAGGGTTTGCCAGATTGATTTTATTAAATCTATCAGAGACTTCTGACACTGGAAATGAAGACTTTGTCAATTTATCTGCTGGATCTTGTCGAGATGTGGGCACAGAGGGTTGGTGGATGTGCTCATTCCTGTCTGGAAGATCCCAAAGATAGTGCTGGGTAATGACCTGTCTTTTCCAAGGGCTTTCACGTTTGATGTTCCGCAGAGTTCCGTGTCTAAAGCTGGCAGGGAAGCTTCTGAAATGGCTGGGACTACACTCCACATCTTCACTTCATTACTCCCAAATTCTGCACCACCTTTAATTTCCGGTTCTTGCTGTGATGGCTGGGACAGACAAATCCGGGATGGTTTTTGTGTCAGTGACAGCCGAGAACCAAAGCCAGCCCCTGGTCTGGCTGTCTCCCCGGGCTCTTGGGATGCAGCTGCTCCAGCCAGGGAGTTCCTGGTCCCTAAGTCGGCTCTTTTAGCCTCACCTCGGTGGGTGTGTTTACCCGAGCTGGAGTCACAGGTCGATTGCAGTGCAGAGATAAGAGTGTGAATGAAAGTGAACCACTGACTGGAGAGCATTATCTCTTCTCTCCCGGGATAACTATCAGGAGGAAATACCTAGAGGAAAGCAGGGTGTCAGAATTTCCTGCAGATTTTCCTGTCTCTCCCCAGTGTGTGTCACAGCCTTGGATCAACAGAGGAGCACGGCACTGCTTTGTGGGGTCTCTCCTTTTGAGTGGCAAAAGAGTTTTGTAGGATTTAAAGTCAGTAATTCTCTTTTTCCTCACAGAGTTTTGTTTTAAACTGTTTTTTCTTCAGGAGATGAAGCCAAAAAACAGGAGAGGTCAAGATGTTTGCATCAGAACAACCTTGGTTTTGTCAGATCCAGACTAGACTGTTCTAATGTGATAACTTTATATCTCTCCTTGGTCTAGGCTTTTATGGAAAGACTGAGCTGTTGATTTGCTGTACTGACAGCTATGATAAACTGTTAAATTCTGTTCCCTAACCTGATATTTAATTTCAGGGGGGAAAAAAATTAAAATTGCAGCCATCAGTGTTGCAAAGTAAATATTCAAAATGCGAGTCAGTGGAACCAATTCAGTGGTGTCTGACTGTGTCTTTAGCCTGAAGTGACAAAGCCAGGTGGAAATGGTTCCTGTCTACTTCCACCAGGGCTCAGCGGCCCTGTGAAGGTGACCAAGGTGGGAGGACTGTTTGGTCCCTCCGTGTCGGAAGTGCTGGAGAGGGAAGAGAGGTGCCAGCCTGCCCAGCTGAGCTGGCATGAGGTCCCTGTGGAATGCCCAGCTCAGGATCCTGTTTCCCTGTTTGTTTCCCTCACTCAGGGGGAGTCACCCTGCCTGAGCTGCTTCCTGCAGTGCTGCATTTGGGCATCTTGGGAATGTGGAGTTATTTTGTACCAGAAGTTGGAGAAATATCATTATCCTCTTTTTCCACGGTTTGATCCTTGTCCCAAAAGTTTTCCCTGGACTGGTGCTTTCCAAAGGAACCGAATAAGGTGAGCTCAGAGCTGTGCATGACACATGAATTGTGTGCAATTCAGGACGTTTGATCAACTTTAACATTAAATATTCTTCAATTCCTTGACATAGAAAAGCACTGCTGACCTCATTATAAACCCCTCCTGCTATTTATAATTGACAAGAGCAGTCATGTTGATCTGGAAATTTGTCAGCAAGGAGTTCTCCCTATGAACTTCACTTTTTGCCCAGCCAGAGCATAAATTAATCCCTTTGATTAAATATTCCTACTTAATTTAGTGGTGGGATAATTGCTTATTTTTCATACATTGTTTATATTTTATTATGCAGTGATGGCAGCAGTATTTGTTATCATGAATAGCTTTGTAGGCTTACAATTTTTGTATCCTAGCATTTGGATGATAAGCTCACAAAATGACTTAAGACGTAATCTAACCAGCTATTCTGCCACCATTAAATAGGAAAAGTGGCCCAGCATCTCTCCCTTGGGATCACCTGAGGGAAGACACACCTGGGTGTAACTTTAACCGTCTGCTGGGCTGCCTTTAAATAGTAGTCAGGGCTTGCTTTTTATCTCCTGAGATATCCCTAGGGAATACACACCTTGGTTTAACCTACATACACTCCAGTCCATTTCTGTCCCTCACAAGCACTCACAAGTGCATTTCTCTGGCAGTTTAATGCATCTAGAAAAACACATTGGTTAAACTGAATTTGGCAATGTCAGCATTCCAAATATTTCACTGAATCATGGGAGGGTTTGGGCTGGAGGGGAACTTAAAGCCCATCTCCCTCCAAGAGCAGGGACACCTTCCACTAAACCAGGTTGTTCCAACCTGGATTTGAACAATTCCAGGGATTTAAGAGGATATAATTCTCATTCCTTCTTCTTTTGGCAAAATATATCTGTCTTTTATCTGTTATAGAGGAGCTGTGAGTTGGAAGAGTGAAGGATAAAACTCACCAGGGAGATCTGAATTACAGCCTCCGAATCTGGCATGCCCATAAGATGCTCTTTTGTTGGCATTTGCAGAACTTTCAGTCTGCTAATTGTTCAATCTTGAATTAAAATACAAAGAACTGTCATTATCCACGAAATATCATTTCCTGACCAGTGATTTAGTGGTGCCCATAAAGCACAGCATGGCGAGCAGTGTGGCAGCCACTGCAAGGTATTATTTTGTTATTTTGGAAATGAGGGTGAGTTCAAGACATGGTGTCAGACTTGACTCTGTGCCTTTCTGCTCTAGGTGAAATTCAGGAAGGTGATCGAGCCACGTGTTGCAGTCACTGTGTCATCCAGCACTGGGGTTTGGGTTGCCTTTTTGACAAGCCTGCTGTTAGTGTGCAGCTTTCAGTGCAGGAGGGAGATAATTAATTAAAGAGAGAGAGATTGGGCTATTAATTGGGAGTAATAATCTCTGATTGTCCTCGCAGGTTTATTTTGTCTCGTGCTTAGTTTTTTTGGTCCTTCTATATTCAATATCAGGACCCTGCATCTTTCCAGGGTAGCTGGAGCTGGATCCTTCTCCTGTCCTCGGGGAGGAATTCCCCGTTCCTCCTTGCACCTGATCCCTGTAGAAATATAACATTTCAGATCTCAGAACCAGGTTGGAATGCCCTGTAACAGATCATAAACCTTCTTCTCTCCTCACAGAATGTAATTAGTGAAGAGTTGGCAGCATTCTGTCAACTTTCCCTTTTTTGTTGACACTGCACTTCAGAAAAAGCCTTCTGTGATTTTTTTTCCTTTTTATTTTTTTTGTTACAAGGTTAACAGAAAGGGAACAGGCTTTCCTAGCCTGCAGCTGCTGGATAAGTGGTAGCTTGGCAGGCTCCCTTTGTTTGTTTGGTCTTATGGCTTCTGCATGTTTGGCTGCCAGGCTGTTTCCAACATCACAGACTTGTGCAGAGCGAGGCTGTCGGGGGAGTTTTGGTGACACGACAAGAAAAGGAGGAAGCCTTCCTTACATCAGCTTTCAGAGCACGGGAATTCGATGAATGCCAAAGTCAGGGATGCAGAAGAATGTGACCAAAGTCACAAGACAATGCTGGAATCCCAGCAGTGCTGCTGATACTGGAGAGAGAGGTTGATCCTCTGTCTCCTCACCTCCAGCTCCTCTACCTGCACAGGCCCTTCTAGAGGTCAGACCACAGCAGATCCAAAGGAGAATGCTGCTGCAGCCTGGTTTTAAGGCCCTGAGGGACTGTGGGAGTCTCAAGAACATGTGGATCTCCAAGGGAGACCTTTGAACCGCAGGAGTCTTCCCAACCCAACCCTGTCACACTCATGACTCTGTTGTGCAGGTTTGGCCACTTAGGGCTCAGGCATGAGCAGGGAAATGATCACTCATCTATGACTTCATTCTGTTGCTTCTGAGGCTTGCTGCCTGCTCTTTTTATTTTCCACTTATTTTAGGCTCAGCGGTGATTTCAGAGGTGTTGAATAACCCACACCTTCCCCCAGTAAAGTGCAGCTTTTAATTCTTGGGGATTTTTTTTTTTTTCTGTTCTTCCTCGCTGATGCTCGGTGACGAACGTGCATCATTTTGGAGCTGTGGCAGAGCTCAGAAGCAGAATTAGTTGGTGAATAAGGAGTTGCTTTGTGGTTCAGATGAAAATATTTGCAATTAATTCCCTGCACTTCACAACCCAAGGTGAAACACTGTGCTCTTGCACTGCTCCTTTACAGCAGCAGAAGAGAATCTTGTTTGAATTGCTGAAGTGTCTCTCCACATCCTCAGCTTGCAGAACCTCCTAAATTCCTTTGAAAAAAAATTATGAATTTAGGAATTTTGCTCTGGATTTTGCCTCACTCAACATACTTTCTGTAGAAGCCAGGGGATCCTTCAGCTAGAGGTGAAACACTAAACCCTCTTGGTACCACAACCTTTAACCAAGTTTCTCTCCAGTTAGTGCCATGATTGGTTCTAAACAGGATGATTAATATTTAGCCAGCTAGAAGACAGCTAACAGTGTTTTACTCCTGCCAGAGGCTTAGGCTAGCACATGATTATCTTCTTATAACTGGCTTGGCAGAAACGTGTGTGTGTGTGTTGGTTTGGTGTTTCTTTTTTTTTCTTTTTTTTTTTTTTTTTTTTTTTTAGCCCCCTGCACATTTGAGCTNTCAGCCCCTTAACCATGTCTAATAACCAGAACAACTGGTCTGTCTTCTTTCCTTCTTGGAGTGTGTGCTGGGATGTTCCTGACTGCACTGCTCCATGAGCAGCCAGTGCCAATACATGCACACCCTTTTAGTGTTTCTCCGCTTCCATGGAATTGGAAGGAATGGTTTTTCCCAAGCTCTCCAAAGTATCAGTGGGAGAAATATTGATGCATCAGCAGGACCGAGTTGTATTGCAGAAAAACTAGTTTAGGAACAAAACTCAGATTTAGTTCTCGAATCACAGAGTGCCAGGATGGTTTGGGTTGGAAGGGACCTTAAAGATCATCTCATTCCAAGCCCTATCCATACCCTAAACCAGGCTGAAATGTGAATTTTCAGGGATTTAAGAACACAGGGTTTACAGGTAAATCTGACAGGTATGTGGTATCACCCCTCCGAGGCGGTGTCTCAAATCCTACCAGCCATTGTTGTATTGATTTTGAAACAGAGAGAACTGGCAAGAGCTGACCTGGGACATTGAAAAAGGACTGACACACCTGGGTTTTCCTGACCAATTACAATGCAAATGCAGCCTGGGATGAATTATTTGACCCAGACCACAGCAGTTTCCCAGGTTTGGGGAAATAAGCAGCATGTTCAGCAGGAAGGTTATGGAGTTACAGCTGCCTGTAGTCAGGTTTCGAGCTGATGTCCCAGCTCCTGTGTTCAGGACTTTGGAGCCATCAGGTCAATAATCAGAATTCCCAGGTTCTCCCCATCCTGTCCAAACCATTTTCCCATCTCCCTTCATCTTCACCCTCACCCCCAATAGTGGAAAACACAAAAACCCTTGCGCTTCCACAAACAGCCACTGGAATCATCCCAGAGGTATTATCTTAGAAACAAGAAAATGATTCAATGAAAGAAGGAGTGAATCACGTAAATACCCAGAGTGTTGTACCTCAGCAATGTCCCTCCCTTCTGAGTACAAAGCAAAGAACAAAAGCAGGCTGCTGCCTGGCATGGGCCCCTCCTAGATGACTTTACTGGGACTGTGAAATCATCAGAAGCCTCAGAAAGAAGTGCTTAGGCAGCGCTTATAACTTGATTTTCTTCTCTTCATGAGCATGGACACAGTTGCTCTGTTCTCTTGCTTATAGTCCAGAAGATGGGTGAGGAAGGCAAATATTTAATGCTCACAGATTTCTGGATGCCTTTTACATTTTAGAGGCTGACAATGGATTTTTAGAGTTAAACACATTGCATGGAAGAAGGGGCACAAACATCAAAAGGTCGTGAAAATATGAAACCACATTTTTATTGCTGAGGATGATTTTAAACACGCTCTTAGAAAACAGGCAACGTGAAATCTTGTGGTCTGCTCAAATGGAGAGTTATAATGGGAGGTAAAAATCCTGAGCAGGCCATTAATTCCTATCTGACGGCAAAACCAAGATTGCCTCAGCACTTAGAGGAGCTTCAGTGAGAATGAAATATTGATCTCAGATTGCCAGATGTAAAATGAAATGAATGAGCTACAAGAGTCAGAGCAATCCACTGCAGAAGGTATTCAGTGCAAAGCATATTGTGAAAGATCCTAATTATTTCATGAAAAATCATTGTACAAAAGATGAAAAGACTTAAGAAGGATACAAAGGAAGTAATTGCAACCCCAAGGTTTTCATTCTAAATTCAGTTAAGAATGTTTCATCTGAAACAAGTGTTTTGAGTTCATGTGATTCTCCACAGGCTCCGGTCCGTAATGTGCCACAGGAAGCAACAGGATCTGTTCTCCCCTGCTGTCAACTCTCTGTAAGTCCTCAGTTTTAATGGTTTATTCAGTAAAATAAGATTTTTCTGCAGCTACTCCACGTTGCTCAAATGTCTTTGTCAGTGGTTTTTTTCCCTTTCTCACTGCCCTCTGTTGTTTTTCTGCACCGTGTGCTTTTCACTCCAGCTCTTGTGACATCAGTGGCGAATGTCTGTGAGGAATTGCCTCGGGCCAGTGCGACTTTCAAAGGATAAGACAATTTGTTCCCTTGCCAATGAACAGTTTATTACATTTCTAATTATTGTTATTAGTCTGGCAGGTGGTGCCATGCACGATATTTTTACAACTACCAAAGATGCAGGTACTTCTTTCATGATGAAAAAATAACCTGAGTAAGATTTAAAGGAAAACCAGGCGCTCTGCTGTTGTATGTGTTGGATAATTCTTTGCAATAATGTGGTGTACTGGTTATTTTTAAATCTTGAGTTGAAACATCCTGGCTCCTGAAAGATTTTGTTGTGAGACCAACTGTAATTAGAGTGTTAGTAGACCAGGTTAGATATGGAGGTTTCTCTCCCTGCCTCTCAAGTCCTTTCCTCTAATCTTTATTACTCTATTTGTTGTGCAAATTAAAGACTCATCATATTTATAAACTCCAGCTCAGAGTTCACATTAATCACTGCCTAAGAATACTAAATACCCCTTTCCCAATGAAGATCTGGGTTCCTAAACATAGAGACTTGACTTTCTCTGCTCTGTGGGGTTGCATGCAGTCAGATTAAAGAAATAAAAATGATATAAATACTCTATGCTGGTGCAATACCATAACATCCCTCTCGAGCAGCCCAGTCCAGTTCCACCCACTGCTACCTGAACAGAGCAGTTTGTAAAACTCTGAGCAACCTGATCTACTGAAAGGTGTCCCTGTCCGTGGCAGGGCGTTGGAATGAGATTGTTTTTAATGGTTTTAGCCCCAAACACTCCGTGATTCCATGATAAATCCTGTCATTCATGCCTTTTGCACTGTCCTGGGACTGTGTGGCAAAACATATTTTCTTAAAACAGAAGTTTTAAGAAAATTCACATTGGTTTTCCAGTAATTCTCAGATTATTTCATGTCACACTGTTACTAAAGAGAAGTGAATTCAAAAGCAATAGAGAAATAAATTTGATTTATTCACTGATGGTTTTAATAGCCAGCTGAAGAAAATTAGAAGGGACAAAGTCCAGCTAGAACTTATCCTGGCACTGATGTAAAAGGCAATAAAACTGTTCCTATAAATGCATCAGTAACAAAGGAAGTGCAAAGGAAAATCTCCATCCTTTATTGGATATAGAGGGAAGCACAGTGACAACAGATGAGGAAGAGCCTGGATCCACCCAAGGACATGAAGGGAGGTGTTGGAGGTGCTCCCTGAGCCACTTTCCATCATTCACCAGCAGCCCTGGCTGACTGGAGCTCGCTGGAGGTCAGCAAATGTGACAGCCACATACAAGAAGGATCTGAAGGGGAATCCAGGGAATTACAGCCTGCCAGCCTGACCCCAGTGCCAGGACAGGCTGTGGAGCAGACCCTCTGGAATGCCACCATGTGGCACGTATGGTACAGCCAGGTGATCACACACAGCTGGCACAGGGCCACGAAGGGCAGGTCCTGCCCGAGCAGCCTGATCTCCTCCTGTGCCGGGGTTACCTGCTCAGTGGGTGAGGGAAAGGCTGGGCTGTGCCTGCCTGGACTTCAGGAAAGGCTTTGACACCACTGCCCACAGAATTCCCCAGGGGAATCTGGCTGCTCATGGCTTGGACGGGTGCAGTGCTGGTAAAACACCAGCTGGAGCCCCGGGCATGGTGGTGGATGGAGCCACACCCAGTAACACTCTGGTCACCAGTAGTGCTCCCCTGAAACAGGACTAGGCCCAGTCCTGTTTAATGTCTTCCTCAGTGGTATGGGTGAGGGGTTGGGTGCAGCCTCAGGAAGATTGGATCTCAGGAAAAACATCTTCACTGGAAGGGTCATCAGTGGTGGAGTCACCATCCCCAGCGGGTTTAACAGACGTGTGGATGTGGCACCTGGGGACACGGGTTAGTGGTGGCTTGGGCAGTGCTGGGCTAACAGTTGGACTTGGTGATCCTAAAGGTCTTTGCCAACCTAAACAACTCCATGATTCTCTGTTTGGTGCCACATAATCAGTAAGAGCTGCCTTGTTCTTATTCATGTGGCTGCTGTCTTAACAAACATAAAGCAACTTTTTCTGTCATTCTCATGATACAAAGAAATTATTCTAATAAAAACATTAATTTATTCTTTTAATATGTACCCTTCTTTTCTTCTTCTCCAGGCCAGGAGAATCTCCTTGCTTTGCCCAGGAATATCAAACAATCATGTTCAGTAATACCAGACACACGAATTTGCTACAATTAATGCAAATGGATTTTACTGAATTGTACTTTAGTTTGAGGAGTTAAAGAGATGGGACATTCTTCAGCTCTGTCCCCTACCCTGCTGTTTTATTGTGACAAGACAAGTTTCCTTCATGCCACATTCATATCCCATAAAAATGAGACATAAACTGGCAGCACCCAAAAATTAGGTATGTCCTGTAAGAAAAACTAAGGGATAGAATAATTTAGCACAAAATTTAGTGTTTTTGTCTTTCTGTGACTTGCAGGAGTTGCAGCTATACTAGGAGGGGTTCAGGATTTGGCTGACTTGTGGCTGCACCCACCGGGGCTCCAGGTAAGAGCGGCACTTGCCGGGGCAGGGAACATGGGCATGTTTTGGAGTCATTCCCTGCAGGGGCTGTTCAGCAGGTACAGGAGGCCAACAGTGGCACCGAGTCAAAACAGTGGCTGGAGAGATATTACAGACCTGGCTGCACCTGGTGCAGAGGAAAATAAAGATGTTAGTCCCCTCCTCTTTCCCCATCTCTTGTCTCATATTTCTGAGCTACAGGTGTGTGGTTACTGTGTAAACACACCAAAGATTTCTCTTCTAGGCTAATAAGCTGCATGTTTTGGTTTTGTTTGGGTTTCTTTTCCCTATAGTATCTCTGCCAAAATGCAGAAGCTTACAGCGTGAACTCCTGCACTTCCACACCCCCTGTGCTCGCCTGGGAGAAAGGCTTTGGTTTCTGGAGCCAGGATTCAGTCAGAGCCTGCCCCTCTGGCAGCTCTACTTCAGCCTTTTCTGAATCTATTTCAGAAATTTATTTTGGTCTTGTCCATGCCCCATGTAAACCAATAGTCAGAGCATCTTTAATTAACAGGTGGTGCATGAGCATTAAATTGGTGCTTGTTTTTACTGTGCCATTCACCAATCTATTGTGACTATCCAGGTAACTCTGGCTGTGGTCATCGGCTTTTGCCTATAATTAGGGGAAAAAACTGCCCTGACTTCACCCTAAAACTCCTCAGCACTAATTCTGATGATGTTGCTATCTGCCACGGAGCCTGGGTGATAAAAACATAGCACTAAAGGAATTGCAAAGTTTATTTTGGATTATTTCCACAGAATCTTGAGGGGCTGCTATTCCTCCAGTGCCAAGTGTAGCTGTCAGTGCCACACCACCACTTGCTGAGGTGTGAGGAGAAAAGCAAAAGCACAGGTGTGAGGAAGCTCCCATTGTACAACTGCGTTATCTGTAATGCAGACAAGTGATTTATGATTGCACGTTTCATGTAGCAGGAATGATATTGCCAGGGGAAAGAACGAGGAGGAAAATTCAGACTTCCTTCGGGTGACAGACGAGTCAAAAATAAAGAGGATCCTTTTTCAGTTTTCTGGCAAGTCTCATCAGGAGAGTCCTAGGGCAAAAAAGGGAAATGCGGCTTTCCTTTTGCAGTCACTAAACTGCCCCAGAATAACCAGTACTCACTAAGATCCCCTCAAGAGGCAACTGGGAAAACTGGTGCCATTCCAGCTAACTGGAAAACTCTGCACACACCTTGCTTGCCTCACATTGTGAAATTCCACATTAATATACATTATTTTCATGGGCAGCTCTGACCACTTCTCCTCGTGCTTGATGGAAAGAAACAAGAATCAGCAGAATTACTGAAATTGGGTGTCCACTCCCTTCCAAAGAATGGAAAGTTCTCGATCCCTGTGGCAGGTATGGGGAAAATTGAAATTGCTCTGCTGCTCATGGACTGGACTGGGATCAAGGGAAGCGAGGACCTGGATTGCTGCTTGGTGGGCAGGACCTGAAGTTGTCTGAATGGAATAAATTGGAAGCAGAGTACGTTTCTGATGGTTTAATTGATTCTAGTTAATATTTCAAGAGCAATGGCAACTAAAAGTAATTGTGATTAATTGTTATATCACAGAGGCCTTGCACAGGCACCCAGCATCTGAGCCTTGAAGCAGCTGAGTCTGGTCTGATTCATAACAGTAAGTAAGTGTTGAACCCTTGAAGTAATCATTCTGTTCCTCCTCTATTTTCAAGTTAGTTTGTACTTTGTTGTTTGGGGGTTTTTTTCTTTTGGACAATTTTAACAAATTTTATTAATTTTTCGACTCTGCTGTCCTGCGTTGCTTTTGAAAAGTGTTCCCTTGTTCCACTCTTTAGCTGTTTAAGGGAGTTTTCCAAGGAAAATCAACACCATAACAGGTGCTTGGCCTGGATTTGGGGGCCCTGGGCATGGCCTGGTGCAGTGTCTGCAGCCAGGAGGTGACACGTGGGGAGGGAACCTGCACCTCCTGGCTGGTACCTGGGTGGTTTCAGTGCGTTAATATGATTAAAGGATAAATAATACTAAATGTATCCTTAATAGGAGAAAATACACAGCATTGACAGTAGTGATTAAGTTCTATTAAACAGTTGTTAGTTTGGACACCAGGTGATTAGTACATTCAAACCACTTCATTTCCAGACTTTGGCACCTTGGTCATTACTAACTCAAGCCATAAAGTTCAGTGAATCAAGTTGTAAATAGTTTTATTGGTCCCAGGTTGGAAAAAGAAATTGAGGGTTGTGAAATTCCTGGATGATTTCAAGTTACGTATTTCTTAAGTCCTCGTGTTTCTGCTTTCTGTTCCTTAGTTATTCATCATTCCAGGGGTTTAAATTTTGTTTCTGCCTTTGTAAACACTTAATCCAATGGGCTAATGGAGAGCAGAGAGTTGTATTTCTAAAATAAAATAAGCCAAATGGAGAGAGGGTTGGAGTTTTGCACTAAAACTGCTGCCAGCATGCCATAGGTATCCAAGGGAGGAATTTCCTCAAGGACACGAGTGGAACTGCTCTTATAGCTCCTGAAGAAAGGTCCATAGTTACCTACATGCTGCTAATTATTGAATAAAACACAGAACCATATGTTTCTGCTGGTTTACTGAAAATAATTTTCACCTTTTTGTGAACTATTTTGTGCCCATTTTATGATAAGCTGTGCTTCCAAGTAGATTTTGTTATTAATGAAAGTTTAGGAATTGAGTTGTAAGGCCTGGACATATTTCAAGATGTCAGTGCTGTACAACAAGGCTCATTTTAATACCTCTTAAGTGACTGAGAGCAAATTTTTGGTTTCTCCAAACCAATTTGAGGATTAGAAAGATGTGCTGGCTTCATCCTGGTTTAGCTATTAAATTGCCATGTGTCCTGTTAAGTCTGTTTATGATTTCAGTGACCCTTGCATCACTCCCATGCCACTTCACAAATTGCTGCCGAGGTGTTTACGGCGAAGTGCCTTTCCCAAATGTAAGCGATTCTCGGGAGCCTGCCCAGAAATCATCAGCTTTTATGGTGTGGTCACAGAAATGTGTGTGTTTAGCAGGGGAAGGCCTCCCTGTTCCCCTGGGAGTACATGTGGCTGCCTGCAGAGCCTGTGTGTGTGCTCGTGTGCCTGGGCAAGGCAGGACAGCTCCATAACTCCAGGGAGAATGGAGGAGGTGACTCCGAGTCACCCACTTACTCACGGCGCACACTGTGGGAAACCTGTGTTTTGTGGTTTTTGCTGAGCGCTTTTTTAGGCCGAGGCAGGCAAAAAGACAGAAATTCCCCTCCTCTTTACAAAATTCATCACTTACAGCCCTCGTCGAGAGCGAACTCAGTGTCAGCTTCGAGGTGAGGAGCTGCATTGGGAATCACACCTGAGCACGGCAGGTGCTGAGCTGGCAGTTTCACAGCAGATTGTGAAATTTGATCTCACAATGGGAAATAGAGCCACTCCTTGAGGGCAATATCTGGAAACATAATGGGGAACCACCCTTCAAAGGTGATCCGGGTAATAATGGGGCTTAGAAACACTTTCTACCTGCTTTGCTTAGAAAATTATGAAAATTTTTAATAGTGTTACTGGTTTTTGCACAAGCACACTATATTTAGCTGTACCTTGGCTGGTCCTGAGCCCAGATACACCCAAGGCAATAAACTGCCCAGTGCCAGCATCACTGCCAGGTGGAAACTGGTAATGAAATTCTCAGTTCTCTTTGTGTCCTGGTGCTTGCTTCTCTTTTCTCTTCTCTCTTCTCTTCTCTTCTCTTCTCTTCTCTTCTCTTCTCTTCTCTTCTCTTCTCTTCTCTTCTCTTCTCTTCTCTTCTCTTCTCTTCTCTTCTCTTCTCTTCTCTTCTCTTCTCTTACAGATTTTCACCCCTATTTTTTTTCTTCTGGAATTTGGGCATTTCTGCACCCCCTGAGTGACTTTCACCGTAGATATTCCCTGGTAAATCTCTGTGTACTCATGCATGTTAATGACCATGGAACACCCAGCATTAATGCCTTGGCCCCATGACACTCTGTGCTACTTGATGTCTCCCTCCTTTCTTCTCGAGATTGGCATAAAGATTGCACCTGTGCTCCTGCAGGTACTTTATGCACACCACAGCCTCTGAATAATGTACACTAACAGAAAAGACTTCAAAGAACCATAACACAGGTTTTAAAAGGGCTGGAAGGAGAGGCCGACGGGAAATGTTATAAGAATTCCACCTTTCCTGCTTAGCTAAGCAGTAATTTAGAAGGACATGTAAAGTCTATGCGAGTATTTCAAAGAAAACAAAAAGTAAACAAAAGCAGAGCACACTGCCCTGATGCTGGAGACAAAGAGAGGGAGAAGGGAGAGGCTCTCAGCAAATCATCTGCTCCAATTTGTCATTTTTATGTCCTCAGACAGAGGGTGAGCAGGGTAATGAAAATATTTAGAGAGATTTGGGTGTTATTTGATAGAGGTAAATGTGAAGGGAAAGGAGAGTGGCTCAGCAGTCACCTGAACAAGTCATTATGGGATTGAAATCAGTTACCCAGGAGCTCATTAGCAACAGAGAATAAATGCCTTTCCCTCTGGAGCTGTGGATATTCTGCTGGATCTCTATCTCTCATCAAATTTAAATTCCATCAAAGCCACTGGAGGGTTAATACCAGGCTGTTCTTTCCAAAACAACAATTTCCCAGAGCCAGTGGAATCATCAGTGCAGAGAGATCAGTGACCAACAGACCCCAGAATTGTCTGGACATTTGGAACTGGAAAGAAACTGCTGCAAGTCAGTGAATTCTGACATTTGATGTGTCAAAATTACACCGCACTCTGTCTGTGTCTCCTAATAATCAGGGTAGAGAAAGAAAGAAGGAAGATTTTGAAAAGCACATTTTAGAGTGAAATTCCCTAATTTTCAGCCTCGTGGAACCAGTATAGAGGTCCCACCAGAGTGGCATTTCAGAAATGCACTTTGTGCAGGATTCAGGCAGGTAACCACAGAACAAAGGTTTCAGAGCAAACTTCAGGGGCACATGTTGATTAACTGCTCTGTCTGAGCCCAACCTCGTTTATGGCACTGAGAGGTTGTTCTGGCAAAGTGCCTTTGGATATTCTTTTGTCAGTTGGGTTGTTAGGAATTTATCTGCTTCTGAAAGTCGGCCCCAGCAGAATAGGGATTAGATAAGTAACAGTCTTACATAACAGGCTTTTTAAAAGGAAAATCCTGGGTTGGACATTCCAAGAAAATTTGACTCAGTAATAATAACAGCGTAATTACTACTTTAAAGATAAGAGAAAATAAACTGTGCTGATTTCTCTGATTATTTAAAGATACTGTAAGTGAGCTCACAGACAAGCAGTTGATACATGGAAGACAGAAGCAGTGATTTATAACAAAAAAATACACTCCAGAACACAGAGGTACATTAAAAAAAATCTTTAATCAATCATATATATTTTAGGATTCTCTCCTTCTCAAGGAAGGGTCTTATTATGACCTTGCAGGCTGTAATGGGACATAAATAACAATGGGATAGACGTTCTGGGAGAAAAATAATCTTTTCCATTCCTAACCAGGGGACTGCAAATAAATATATTTCAAAACAGGATGGGCTGACAGTGATTTTTCTGTAATCACACAATGCACCCCCTGCTGTCAGTGCCCACAGAGTATAAGACAACCATGCACACCTTGAACATGTGCACATGTACAGGTGGAGGGTTGTGACAGCACAGATCCGTGCATGAAATCAGGAACTCAGAGTCTCTTTCCTTCCTTTGATGTAGTCACATACCTCTCTCTTTTTTTCTCACTGCAGATTTCAGACTTACCAGAAAAGCACTGGGGGAAAACACCCCTGCTGAGACAGAAAATCTAAAGGTGGGAGGTCTGGAGAGCCAAAAGTCACCTCATCCTCCTGCTGGGGTGACAAAGCTGCCAACTGGACAGCAGCTGGGCAATTTCATTGCTGTTACCAACGGGAGGATTTTGCTTGTCCTTTCCCAGAGAAGAGGCTTTTCTCTCAACCACTGCCTCTGTGGGTGAAAGTCTTGCTCTCACTGCAGCTCCGACAGGAACAGTCTGGGCTCTGTCTCCTCCCCATGTCACGGGCAGGTCCCTGTCCTGTTTGCCCACGATGGGAATGTCTGCAGCTGGAACAAGGATGAAGCCCAGGTGTTGATGGCCAGAGTTATCGTCAGGACTCCCAGAATGTTGAGTACAAACCCAGCTTTGGCCTGGAATTGTAAAAGAGAAGGATTGTTAGCAGCCCTGAGCACATTTTTTTTCCTTCCTTGCTGGTTAGGATTGTTTGTATGGTTTGATTTTGTCTTTGGCCCTTTTTTACGAGTCCACCAAATTATATTTGAGTGGGTTTTCTTCAAAAATATAATTTGTATAAAGGAAAAGGTTTTCATTGGATAAAACTCTTAAAACTAGAAGCCCTGAAATCCTTTTAATCCACTTCTCTTCTGACCTGGTAATTCTCTCTAATGTTACTTTGGGTTTCTTCTTGGATCAATTATAAGTTAGGGAAGTTATCAAGAGACATGGCACTGCTGTCCTTGCTTCTTTAGTGATTTCCTGAGGCATCAGGGCACCCAGTGAGAGATGCCAGGCTGTTCCCTGTACCTGCAGAAGGGCTGCCCGAGTGACAGGGCTCTTTAACACCCTCTTGCTCTTAATTTAGGCTTTTCAAGCAGTTTAGACATTGACAGCTCATATTATAAAATCTCCAAGAGGACCTGGCTGTTCTTTAAACACTCAAGAGAACCTTTTTAAGATTCTCAGAGTGTATTAGAGACAGCGTGACCCTTTATTAATGCACACATCTTCTTTCCATTTGACAAAAGCCAGGCACACTGACTTTTCTGACTCTCCCCTGAGAACAACCAGCATTAGAAAAAGGAAAGATCAAACCTAGGGGTGAAAATTCTGGGAAGAAAATTGGTTTTTTTTACTCACCATATCAATAACCCTGAGCTGTCCATAGGAGAAGACAATGGCATTGGGAGGAGTTGCCACAGGGAGCATGAATGCCAGCGATGCAGAAAGTGTGCAGGGCAGCATGACATAGAGAGGGTTGAGGCAAATTGCTTCAGCCTGTGCACGAAAAGAGAACAGAGATGAGGGTTTTGATACCCCAAAATGCACAGAAACCTCTTGGCAGAAAACTGATTGTGTTTGTCCATGTCAGAAGCCTCATTCTTCCCCAAACACTGCAGCCACTCACATCTTGGTGCTGCGTTAGACACTTCCAGTGCCTTTGTGCAGCAAACGCAAGAATTGATTTTGTGGTCAGGGCTTTGTGTTGCTGGATAAATGGATAAATAATGGTTATATTCAACTCCAAACCCTGACTTCATATTGGTGACGGACAAAATTAAATTATCAGGGAAGCTCTGAAGGTGAGAGCTTTGCTTTAGGGGCTGCCTGGACTCTGCGGCCTACACAAAAAAATTTTGGAGGAGCTCATTCCAGTTCCTATCCGGAACCAGCTTTTCAATCTGCAGAACCCTGTCTCCCCCAGCAACAGGGATCTCCTGTGGAAATGCAGAAGTCTGAATTAGGTCACACTATCTCCTTCAGAGACTTCTGGAAGGCCGGTGGTGGGGGTGAAATACAGTCCTGGAATGTTGCAGGGAAGTGAATGCTGCTGCTGGTGCCGTTGTCTCCGTGCAGAACAAATTGGAAAAAACAAGTACAGCTGGCAGTGACCTCATGTTTAGGCCAGAAGGCGAAGTCTAATATTCCAATGAATTTAATCCCTTTGCTTTTCACCAGCAGTGATTTTAGAGAGGTTGAACTAAGCACGGTGTGTGTTTTTATGTGTACACACATATTTTTGTTTTAAGTCTTGTACCCCTGATGGGATACAGGAACCAGTGCTTGGCTTTGTCGGCCAGTTAGTTAGCTGAGGAGCTGAAAACTGTCCTTAAAAGAGTGTTTTGAAATGCTGGGACTCACCATGGAAGCCAGAATGGGCAGGAAGAGAGTGGTGGTGGCCACGTTGCTGGTGCACTCGGTGAAGGTGGCAATGAGGAGGCACAGCAGGAAGGCGATGGCGGGGTGAGGGATGCTCTGCAGAGGGGTCAGTTTGGTGCCCAGCCAGGCAGACAGACCAGATTCCTGCAACAGAGCAAAGAGGGATGCCAGGTTGGAGAGGAGAGAACCACATTCACTGTCTTGTTGCTGTTCTCATGTGAATTGGGGCCAGTTCAACCCTCCCTTCTCAGAGCAGTTCTTGTGCAAACTCTGTCTGCAGAAACCAGAGCCAGTGCTTACAGACAAGACTGTTCAGTAGGTTAAATAAAAATAAGCATTATTTCCCTCCCAAGGAACTGGAAAGCAGGAGATACTGCATTTATAAAGCATTATTGACAGCAAATAATTATTTCTCTGTTCAGATCGTTACTTGTACGTGATCAATATTTGAGGGACTTTTTTTTTTTTGATGTAAGCAAAGATATTTGAATTAATTTCCTAAAATATTTTTTATATATCTGATCAGATGCTCTAGTGATTTAATGTCATTTCATCACATTGCTGAGATCTTGATAACTGCCTGAAGCTTTTCACACCCTTCAGCCTTGTCAGTCACTGGGAAGTAGCAGCATCCTCCCTGTCACTCTGGGCTTTCTGCAGCAGCTTTTACATGTTTGATTATTTATTCTAGAATAGATTAATGTGATTTCTTAAATAGTTCCTTTTCCAAACATGTACTTTTATATTTTAATTTTGATCTTTGAATTCTAAACTAGTATTTCCAGGCATTTGAAACATTTTGGAATTTCTTTATTGTCTATAGATTCAAGAAATGTATTGTCTGTTCCATCACTTAAATCATTACTGAAAAATAACGTGTAGCACTGGACTCCTGGCAGATTCCTGCAGATGTTTTAAGCTTCTCCTGAGGTTTCTCTAGCAAGCTCTAAGTTTCTATTCTAATAGTTTGATTTAAATCCTATTTCCATAAATCCATGGTATGAAATACTTTGGAGACCCCTCCTAGGTAGATTATCTCCTCATGCTGGCCACATCAATTACGTTTTTATTTAAAAGAACCTTTAATGTGTCGGGGTAGTTCCTTAATCAGCCACTTTTTATAGAAACACAGCTCATTGTGCTGCCCTGATTGACAGTACCATCCCATTGCAGGGGAACAATAAGGATTTGTCCTGATCCCAGCGTTCCAAGGATGATCCCGCTGCCAGAAGCTAAGGAAAGGAGCTATTCGATGCTCTCAGTGTGCCCTCTTGTGTCCTGGGACAGCACGAGATGGAAAAGAAACCACCCAGGAAGACACAAAGCCCAGGTGAGCCGAGCAATGTTACCTCACTGCCTTTGGCTAAGGCAAAGCCGCCCCCCAGCAGGAACACGATGTTCCACGGCATCTTCTCCTGAACGACTTTCCAGTCCAGCAGGGGTGGAGGTGCCCGGAACTTTGCCCTGCCCCCTGGAACCCAAAAGAGATTTGGTAAAGCCACGTTGCACTCTCCAAAGAAAGGAGAATTTCTGTGTGGGAGGTGAATTTAGTCTGAACATCAGGAATGCCTTCTGTCAGCACACTCTGGAATTACCTCCCGAAGCAACTGCTGGGAGCATCAGCAACAAAGGTTTTAAAACTTGACTTGCAAAAACCCTAATGAATGATCTGTAGCTGCTCCAAGAAGTACAGTAGGAGGCAGGTAAGGGTGAGTTAAAAGTGTAGCAACAGCTCTGTGTGTTTCTGTTAAGTCATGGATTCCCTCCTGAAAATTCCAACCTCAGAATCCTTCATATATGTGTATACCAGGGGCAGGAACACTGCTGGGATAAGAGTGTCCTAATTAATCAAATGATGAGAATCAGAGAATTTTATGGGCTATGTGCTTTGCTGGAAGAGCAGTTTGAATTGTTATTTAATATCTGAAATTTCTTTTGTAAACCCAAAATGTAAAATTTCCCAAGTACCTATTCTGACAGTCGATTTTTGGTGCTTCAGTAACTCACCTGTTTGCTCTTCATCTCTGTTCTGCCTGGAAAAGTCAGAAGGGAGAATGAAGAGCAGAAGTGAAATGAAGATGGCAACGGTAGCATCAGTGACATAGCTGCAACAGACCAGTCAGGAGTTTAGTCAGGTGTGTTTCCAGCTGGATAAAATCCAGCCTATTTCATTTTTGCTCAAAGTGAGGAGGAGAAGTGGCAGTACCTTGTGTCATTTTTGTTGAAGAGAACAGTTGCCCAGCCCGGGATGAACCCAGGTTCTCTTGTAAACCACAGCAGTACCAGGAGAACAAAGATGATCAAAACTTCTATTTCTGCAAATCTCATTTTGCCCAGTTTCTTGCTCTCTTCCTTGATGATCTCATAGGCCTGTTTCTCCTGAGCCTTGGCAGCAGGACTGGCACCACAACCAAAATTCTTCTTAAAACTGGAAGAGAATGGATGAGAAATATCAGAGGAATTTGCCAGATATCCTCAGAGTTAAGAATCCAAATTTTATACTCAATCATAATGTCTTTACATGTCTTTATATATGGATATTGAAATTAAATATTGTAATCAGCAACCATATGATTAGTAACTGTATGCCTTGACAAGATGACCAGAACAAAGCTTCCTGCCCCGAAAAGCTCATTATTTAAATATAAAGAAGTGAGATATCTGGGCATATAAAGAAAAAATTACAGAATCACAGAATTATTTGGGTTGGAAGAGACCTTAAATTCTATTTCATTCCAACCTATGGCAGAGGGTTGGAATGAAATAGAATTTAAGGTCTAGACCAGGACAATGTTAATGTGCTTGACAAAGCTGTTTGATAGCTAGAAAGTAAAGAGTTGCCAAGCTTTATAAAACAACAGAAAATGAGAATTTTGAAGGAGGAATTTGAAGGTGAAAGTACCGTTTCAGGTGTTACAGCACTCTTTCCATGTAAAATAAGGAAAGCTGGAATAATACAAACTCGATAGGCTGAGTATAAAACAGACAGGCAAAGCAGGCTGGTTGTGTGGGGTGATTTGCACCAGAACCAGCATGGAACCAATCCTCGGGGCCTGAAGCAACTCTGGTCACAAAAGCATTAACCAGCTCCCTGTAAAAATCAATTTCCTGCTTTGGAGCACAGCAATCTCTCAGGACACGACAGCAATGCTGCAGAACAGGTCACATACTCCCAGAGCTTCCTATTTTCAACTACAGAGTGCATTTAGCTGGGATTTGATCAGATTCCTCTAAGAAAAACCTGCAGGATTTTAATAGGCACCGAGCGTGCTGTTCTGGTCTCTGTTGTATGTGAGGACTTTGTCACCTGCTGGGTGATTTTTCTCATCAATAAAAGGGTCACTTGTGTTAAATGAGTCCTTGATCAGAGCCCCAGCAGCTGCATTGCAGGGCCTGAGGGGTACTTACTTGAAGCCCAAGTACAGGATCTGCAGCCAAATCCACGCCAAAATCAGCAGCACCACCATGGTGGGGAAGGCGAAGGAGAACCACGAGGCGAAGTTGACAATGCCACCATTGTCAGGAAAGAGGCTGGAAAAGGCAGGTGGCTGTTAGCATCCAAAATTCCACATGCTCTTCTGTCCTTCATTAATGAGCCAGAAAAGGGAAGGTTCTGTGGGGCCCATTAAGGAAGGGAAGCTCATTTCCCAGGAAAGGGACCAATCTGACATTTGCCTTCTCTGTGCTACCTGGGAGTCAACAGCAGCAGTTGGGTGGGTGTGTAATCCCATGCTCAGCCAGACTTACTCATTCACTTGTCCTTGCAGCACCAGATTTGGTGTTGTCCCAGTGAGAGTGGCAATCCCCCCAATGCTGGATGAGTAGCAAATGCAGAGGGACATCCCCTTGGAGAGTTTCAAGTGTTTCTTCTCAATCTCTTCTTCTTTTCTCTTTCTCTCTTCCTCAACTGTCAGGACATGAGAATTACCTAGACCCCAAGGAACAAAAGAGATGCAGGAGCTATATTGGACAGGAAAAGGCCTTGTGCCTGCATAATTCAGTATTTCAAGGCTAGGACACAACAGACTCAAAGCTGAAGGAACCAAAATTCCTCATTTTAAGGCTGGCATTGTTAATTCTTTGCTCTTCTGCCCATTTTCCCTGGTTGTCCTGACACAGAGCAGTTTTTCAGAGGAGAATTTGAAATGTGTGATAAAGTTTGAACCTATTGACACTTCCTGGTGAACGAGGGCGATGTCTGAACTGCACGTGGAAGGGAGTGAGGGAAGAATTCAGGGAATTATAGCAGAGTGGGAGGAGCTGGGCTGAAGGGAACTCGTTCTGCACCAGCACCTGTCTGCTGGCACTGAGATTTATGTTCAGAAACACTGGAATCACCTCAGAGATGGGGAGAGGACAAGACAGCTGGTAAAGAGATATTGCTGCTTGATTGTGTATCTTTGGATTAGAAAGATCATTTTAATCCCTAACCTGCTGGCTGGAAATAGGCTGGAAATTTTCCCTAATAATTCCATATTATCTGATAAGTTACACAGTAGATAATAATTGAGCTAACACAAATATGCAGGGAGATAGCAAGCCTGGTGTAGAGGCTTCCCCTAGTGGAGAATTTATACTTTTTGTCGATTTATTGGGTGCTTAGCACCTTTTTGTATTTTTGATTTAACTTCAGCCAAGCCAGCAGCTCATTGTGGTTTTGTCTGGTTCGTGGCAGAGCCCCATCAGTGCTGTATGGGGCAGTCAGGATGCTTTAGGGGCAGTTTTCTTTTAGAATTTACTAAAAACTGTTACGACTGAAGAAAGCACCAGCTCATCCTCCACCACCCCGAAGAGAAAACCCCCCACAACCCATTCACCTTTTTCCTCTGGCTCTTTGAAGCCATCAGGGGACTTTTCCTGCAGCTCAAACGCTTTGTTGGTGTGTTCAGACTCTTGGCCAGTGGTGCTGGACTCGATTTCTGACTTGTGCAGCTGCTCCATCACTGCCTGTGCTATGGGGACCATCATGGCAGTGGTGGCCGTGTTGCTGATCCACATGGACAGAAAGGCAGTGACCACCATGAAACCCATGAAGAGTCTGGAGCAAAGTTTGGAAAAGCTGCATCAGAACTCAGCCCTGCGATGCTCTTTATTTCTGCTACAAACAGACAGCTACAAGTGCTGGGTTTGGAAAATGCTCAGCAATCCCCACCCAGCTCTTCCTCCCACCCTGGTCTACTTTGTGAATGACATGGTTAAGATTTAACATTAATTTTTCTTTTTCAACTAACTTTTTTACATTCTCACGTCTAGGAAAGTGGAAGCTGGTAGCTTGGAGCAAGCAGTTATTCCAGTCAGATCCTGCTTATTCCACATCCTTCTGAGGAAGAAATTTCTCAATAACACATATTAGTGCATTATAATGTATTTTGAAGAGGAATTGCAAGCTGAATTTGGTCCCAAATGGCAATCAGTTTAAGCCATAAGGAAGATGATCTCTTTTTTTTTTCTCTCTTATTATTTTATCCCACCTCTAATATTTAAAATTCTCTTCTTACTCATCTAAAATTCTAATCCTTGTTTCAATATTACTCTGTTATTTGTCTCAAAATTATTCTTTAGATGAGATGTAGATTATACATCAGATGAAAAGGGGTTTATCTTGCATGCATTTTTATTCTATTGCTTTGTAATTTCCTTCGGTATTCCCTCTTCTTATGAGCTGAGACAGATTAAACAGGGTGATGTAGCCTGTGCATAGCTTAAAGTTCTAGTCTGGAAAACATTTGTTGTTTTCAAAACAAGCACCCCCATATTTTCTCTTCTCCTTGCAATCAGCAGCAGGCAGAGTGTCCGTGTTTTCTGCATTCCAGCTGTGGTCTTTCCTGATTGTTCAGAGCTGTGCTGCTGGCCCGGCCTGGCAGCACCCTTTGTTTCCAGCACTGACTCTCCTGTTGCTATTCCTCCACCTAAAGCCCTTTGGAATTCCAAAATAAGACACACCAGGTGTGTAACACCTCAGAGGATCCCCATTTGCGAGGCTTGCTCAGGCATTGACTCCCTTGGGCTGTAGGAAAGCTTTTGCAGGGAGAGATTTGCAGATTCACATCAGAGGTGGGCTCTAATGCCATGACATCCTTTATCCCACAGCATTCCCACCACTGCTACTCACAGGGCTGGTCGGACACCAGTGATGAGCAGCACCCTCAGAGCCACTCGCTTGTGCAGGTTCCAGTTCTCAATGGCAATGGCCATCATCAGGCCCCCCAAAAAGAGCATGTTGGTGTCCTTCAGGTATTCCCGACAGACCTGTGGGGTGGGAGAAGGGAGAGGGGACAGTCACAGGAGAGCGGGGGCATTTTCTGAGGGAGGTTATTCCAAAGGATTTAGCAGGGAGTAACTCCGAGTTGCATCTGAACGGGGAATTCACTTTGGTTTCAGATTTCAGATTAGCAGCTCCACCCAGAGCTCACTCTGGGCTCGTGCAAGTTCTAGTCCATGGAGAAGACAGAGCATAATAATAATAAAAATAAAAGCTAAGTTAAAATCAAATAATAATAGCATCAATAATATAATGATGATGATGATGATGATGATAACATAATTCTGGGGAATAATCCCAGAATAAAAGCAGCTGACCATTTAATACACAGAGTAAAATCTCTTACTGTGGTGGAATCCATGATATTCATCAGTGGGAACAGCAGGACAGGCAGGAGAGCTGTGACAGCCAGAGGCAGGGCTTCTGTGCACCAGTAAAGTGCCATCACTATGATCACGTAGCCACATTCTGCCTCCTGCCAGGGGAAGGGGACATGCAGTCAGAACACACTGAACATCGAACCTGGGCTCCTCCAGAAGCCAAGGCCTCATAATTACATTCATTGCCTGATAAAGGGATTAGAGGAAAGGTTATTTCCTGTGCTCCTCTCCCATCTACCCTCTGACCTATGCAGCTCCTAATCAAATAAACAGACTGTGCAGCAATCTCATCAGGGCTCTGAGGAGAAGATGAGCCCTTCAGCGGGGGTAAAAATAGTACCTGAGGAGAAGAAACAGATGGATGACTTTGGACCGTTCATGATAAGGGATTGGCAATCGCTGCCCAGGCTTCTTGATTGTGCTGATGGTGTTATGTTCTATATTTTATGTCCTTGAGTTGTAGGATTAGTTACTGATCCAGTCAAGGCTTCTCTACCTGTTCCAGCACAGGCTTCGGGTCATGGCCCAGGTGAACCACAGCTGATTCCAACAACCTGGACTCCTTGTACTGTAAACACTTTTATAACTTTCACTGGGTTTTTAGCTTAGTAGAAGCTTTGAAAGGCTCACTGGCAGAGTGGTCACAGATCATTTCAGCTTCCACTAACTTTGTCTTGGTTGAGGAAAGTGAGATCCCCTGTTTCATGTCACTCTTTTTCTGAGAAGACATTGACTTAATTCTGCTTTGGACAACCACTCCAAATTTAATGTAAAAATGTTTGTCAGTCCCTGTGCACTGAAAAGGTTCTAAATTACTTGTCACAGCAGTGGCATTTGGTTGGGCTGAGGAAGAAAGCAAAAAGAAGTAACATCGGAGGTTTTGGTGTCTTCCTCACCTTGGAACTCGTGCAATAATGGGCAACAGCAAATCCATAGGAGGAAAAACGTGGCTGTGTGGTCTGGGATAAAGGATATCCACTAAAATATACTGGACAGTATGAATGAAGCTGTAGTGATGCTTACTGAGGATGGGTTACAGAGGCTTAAACCAAGGAGCTGGAATAACGGGTGGCGGGATTGAATTTGTGATGCTTTGGAACACGCTCAGGAATTCCGAATGTGGTGTGGAGGTTACAGAGCTGCTGAGGGGAAAGGATGAGCAGGGAGCTGAGCAGTCTGCAGGAAAGAAGAAGAGAGTGTGAATTACCAAAGCAGCCAGGCTGAAGAAGAAAACGGAAAGAGATTCCCAAAGAGATTAAAATATTCAGTTTTGAGCCTTATTTTTGAACAAGAACACTAAGAACCTTAATTATTCACCCCACTGATCAATGAGAGCAATTTGCCATTTTGACAATCCTTTTTCTCCATTTTTATTATTAAAAGACACAGATGGGTGCCTTTTGAGAGACCCTAGCAGAGCTTTGGGGTGTAACCCATAGGCACAGTGCCATTGTCTTCCATCCTTCTGCAAACAGGCTCTCAGTAAAAGCTGGAAAAGGGGTTTTCCCAAAGCCAGCCTTTCTGTAAGGACATTCATCTGCCTTTAAGCAAGATTTTTAGCATTGTTTGTTCTCAATTATAATAGCTCAGTGTCCAGTGCTCTGTCATTATAGGGCAGGTTAATAGATCAACAGAAGAGAAAAAATGTGAAATTCCACCCTGTAGCTGCTGGCTCACACCAGTGTGTGCAGAGGCACCAGCTTTTCCTGCTCAGCAGTGGCACAGTGCACAGTTTTAACCCCAAAAAAACCTTCTTAAAGGTTCCCTTAAATCGCAAAGGGAAAAGTCCAGGACGTTTTCGATTCTTGTCTTATGCCGACTGCATGGAAACCAGAGAGAGTAATTTTCAAAGAGGAACTGAACTAAGATTGCCAAATCATTCCAGAGGTACCTCCAAGGACTCACTGCATGTAACAATGCCTCCAGCGAGTGAGCTTGAACTTGTGGACTCAGGACAAAAGAAAATAAATAATCTCTCTCTGTCTCCTTAGAACTTTCCTGATCCTGATCTCTTTTAACTTCAGTATCTCCTCTGCCTATGGAAAGTTAACTTGCAAAAAAAGGTACTTTTTCTTTTTTTTTCATCCTATCAGGCTTTTACATAATAATTCAAAGTATTTTATGTAGTGAGGGAATGAGAGGCCAAGCTGCCACTTTGCAGCTCCAGCCTGTGCCGCTTGTGCTCTCAACCCAAATTCTGCTAAGTCAGAAACAGAGCTGTGAGGAAGACAGAGCTTTGGGACAGGCAGGGGTGGAGAAAAAAGCTTGGAGAAGGAGCCTTTAAACTGGGAGTCATCAAGGATCGGGAGGCAGAGAGAAGAGGGAAGGGTTAGGACTTTCTGTCCAAGGAGAAGTGACAGGTGGGGTAGTTTGGGACGAGCTGTTTCGTGGTGCTGGGGCTGTAATAAGAGATTTGAGATTAGATCTTTCTGCACAAAGAGGTTGGGAGTGCAAGAAGCAGCAAAGAAGCAGCAGCAGGCTGGCAGTCTGTCAGCTCACAGATCTCTCTTTAAATGATCAGTGTCCCACAAATACCTGCCCAGATACCACAACTCCTTTCCTGAAGGAACCCTAAGCCAGGTGTCTTCCAGAACTTGGTGTTTCAAATTTAAAACCTTTGTTTGGGAAGATTCTTACAGAAATATGCTAAACAAAGACTGAAATACGTATCATTTTCCATTATGTATCAGAATGTCGTGTCTATCTAAAAATGCCTCTTCTAAGTGGCAGTGACCACAAGGAAAAAAATAAAAGAAGATGTGGACTGGATACGGTTAGAAAATGAAAATTGAGCCTTAGGTTCACACCTGTAATCTTCAGCATAGAAAGTCCTTTTCTAAATCAACCAGATGCAAAGCAAGAGTCACAAAATCTGATGTCACTGAGATGCAACCACAGATGTTTCTGCTCATCCATCTGTGCCCCAGTGCTTTTATATTGCTCCAACACACCCAGGAAAAAAAAAGAGATCTCCAAGCAGTAGATGCAGGTGCTGTGAGAAAGAATCTCTTCACCCTTGGAAAGAGCAGCTCTGAGATGCAGAGATTTGGCTTTTAAATGGAATTTTAAATTTCTTACCTTGGTAGGCAGAGCCAGAGGCAGAGGGAGAAACACGAGGGGTACCAGGACTATGATGAGGTATTTCCTGCAGGCCAGGAGCGCCTGGCAGGAGACAGCCATGGTGCTGGAGCTAGCCCAGTGCTGAACGGCCTGGAATCTGCTGCTTGGAGCCTATATAAACACCAGGGAATATTAACCATTGACCTCAGGAGATTGGGTGTTGTTTTTGGAACTGTAATCGGAGAAAGAAGGAAGAGAACAAAGAAGGGAGGAGACAGCAAAAGAGTGTCAGACCAGGAACTTTCTCAAGACAATCTTTCAGAAAGGTGATAAATCCATTGGAGAATTAACTCCTTGTGGAGCAAGTAGGTTTTTGAAAGCATCCTGAAATTACCTACACTTTTAAAAAAGAATATTAATGATTCGGTCTCTAATAATGCCCTCTTTGAATAGCTACTGTTATACCTCCTATAAAAAAAAAAAGAGAAACTGCTCCCTCCAAAACAGGTGGAAAATTATTTCAATTTTCAAAAAATATCTGGGAACACTGAAAATGACATCTACATCTGTAATGCTCAAGTACAGGGATTAGAAACACCAGTGCAAAATGTTATATAAACATCATTGTGTTCACTGAAAAATTAATTTTGGGTAGCAAAAGCCGCTGGGCAGAGCTGCTGTCACCAGGTGCCACAGCAAGTCTCCACACAGAAAGGGACTGACAGATCTTCGGGGACTGGGAAAGACTTGGCTACAGGGCACCACTTTGCAGACATTGGGCTGTTTGTTTGTTTGTTTGTTTGTTTGTTTTGTCCTTCACATTTTTTGATCTTGCAGGTTTATAGGCACAGCTTTGGGAACTTGCAGGGTGTATTGGGGAGGAAAATAACTAAGGAGGAAAGGTGCTACAGGGAAATCACCAGTGATTCTTGTCCCAGTTACAGGAAACTTCCAAAATACCAGATGTGAATCACTAGATTCTATAAATAAGCAGGAATAATATTAATAGTATTTTAAGTCCAAAGGGTATTTCTTGTTAATGCCACGTTGATAGCTTTGTTTGTTGGATCATGCAAGTAACACCCCTCAGCTAATGATGATAACATTTCCATTTTATTGGTATAAATCATCTTGCTGTTTTTAGCTTACTCCAGAAGGGAGAGACAAAGGGAAGTGCAGCCATTAGGTCATCTGATGTCAGCTCCACAAAAAGCTTCTGCTGTTTCTGCCTCTCATCCCTTTTCTGCCAGGCCTTGTTTTCCCTCAGGAATGTGCTAATGATGGAAAATCAGCTGCCAGATTTGCAAGCTGGACTTGGGCACGTTGCTCACAACAAACAGCATCACCTTACGTGGTGCCAGCCCTGAGCTTTAGCATCTCACCCTTGGTACAAAAAGAATGAGGAAGAGCTTTCCAATTAATTAGGTTCCCCCACATCTTGCACCCATTGAATGTTTAATTGCTGTCTGACAAGGTGTAGTGACAAAATCAGCCAACAGCAAGGTCAATTTTCTGCTTTTTTACTCTTATGCCCTACGGTTGCAATGGAAATTTAAAAGAACATGTTGTTTTTGTATCTCTGCAGCACAAAGATTGGCCTCCAGCTGCACCCTCATTTATGGAGTGTAAATACCAATGTTGAAGGGTCTCAGCTGAAGGATTGAGCCGTCCTTTAAAAGCAGCACCTCCACAGAGATGGTTTCCACTGTCACGATACTTTCAAAGATGCTAAAAATGAATGCTGTAAGTGTTTTACTGCAAAATGAATGCTTCATGTCTTGTCCAAGATTTGCCTGTGGCCCACGAGCACTCCCTTGATGTTGTCAGAGGAGTGATGCCAATTTACATCAGTTTGAAATTCCTGCAGTTTATACAAACGGGTTAATCTGATGCTCTGAGTCATGGGCTTTGAATTTAAAGTACAGCTTGGTCTTTGCTTACTGATCTGCTCTTTGAGGCAGACCAAACCTCATGGGAAACCAAACAGCACAGCCAAAACCTTCTTTATTAACTGAGTTTGTGAGTTATTTTGTCCTTTATAAAAAAAATATTTTCTAATGTGCTGTGAAGTAATAGAAACGATCGTATATTGCTAAATACAATATTTTGCTGATCCTAGTGCAGTTAAAATGTTTATTTTTATTTTGCTTGGTTTGTTGAGCCCGGAGGACACCGAGGGGAGCCTTCACCGCGTTCTGCAGTTTCCTCATGAGGGGCATTGTAGGGGCAGGGGCTGTTCTCTCTGGTGACCAGGGACAGGACCTGAGGGAACAGCATGAAGGCGTGTCAGGGGGTTTAGGCTGGGTATTAGGAAAAGGTTCTTCACCCAGAGGGTGTTTGGGCATTGCCACAGGCTGCCCAGGGCAGAGGTGGAGTCCCCATCTCTGCAGGGATTTAAGATTGTGTGGATGTGGCACTCGGGGACATGGTTCAGCAGTGACTTTGGCCGTGCTGCGTTAACATTGGACTCGATGATCTCAGAGGGCTTTTCCCACCTCAACAACTGCACGATTCTATGCAACAACATCCCCCGAGAGTTGCACCTTTAGCACCGGGCTCGCTGCAGCGTCAGCGCCGAGGGGGCTCGGGAACTCCCCCGGTTCCCCCGGGCGGCGCGGGGAGCGGAGCCGGTCCAGCTGTGAGCGGAGCAGAGCCTGGACCACCCCGGGCAGAACCGAGCCGGTCCCGTTGTGGGCAGAGCAGAGTCTGGATCGTTCCGGGCGGAGCCGAGCGGAACCATCCCGGGTGGAGCAGAACTTGAACCAATCCGAGCGGAGCCGTTTCAGTCCCATCCCAGGCGGATCGAAGCTGGTCCCGTTACAAGCGGAGCCGTGTCAGTCCCGTCCCGGGCGGAGCCGAGCCGGTCCCGTTTCAGGCGGAGCCGTGTCAGTCCCGTTCCGGGAGGAGCCCAGCCGGTCTCATCCCGGGCGGAGCCGAGTCAGTCCCGTTCCGGGAGGAGCCCAGCCGGTCTCATCCCGGGCGGAGCCGAGTCAGTCCCGTTCCGGGAGGAGCCCAGCCGGTCTCATCCCGGGCGGAGCCGAGTCAGTCCCGTTCCGGCGGAGCCCCCGCCCTTCCATGGCCGCCATGGCCGCTCCGCCGCCCGCAGAGCCCCCGGTGCCCCCCGGCCGGCGCCGCCTGTCGCTGCCCGCCGTGGAGCCGCTGCTGTTCCTGGCCACCTTGTCCGTGGGGCTGCAGGGCCCGCTGGCCACCCAGTACCTGTGGGACCGGCTGGGAGCCGATCACGGCTACATCGACCGCAACAGCACCGACTCCACCGGCTGCGGGGACGACAACGCTACCGCCGACCCCCTGCGGCAGGTGGGACACCGGGGCCTCCGAGGGGACGGGAGAGCCCGGGGCAGCGGGTAGCCCCACGGGGGAGCGGGGAGAGAGGGGAGCCCTGGGTGTAGATGAAGAACTCAGGGGGAAGAGGAGAGTCCGGGGGAGAGGGGAGTCCTCGGGAGCAGAGGGGAGGCACGGGGATAGATGGGGACCCTGGGGGGAGAGGGGAGGCACGGGGATAGATGGGACCTCGGCGGGAGAGGGGAGTCCGGGGGAGTGGGGAGCCCCAGCGGGAATGAGAAGCTCACGGGGAACAGGAGGTCCGAGGGGAGAGGGAAGCCCTGGAGGAGCAAGGAGGAGCAGGGGGAGCAGAGTGCCCAAAGGAGAACAGGGAGCTTGAGAGGAGCTGGAAGTTCCTGAGAGCAGAGTCCGGGGAGGAATGAGAGCTTGGGGGGACCTCGGGATGGCACTGGGTGCTGTTGGAGCTCCTCAGCTGCCTGTTCCTCCTGCAGGAGGTGGAAGCCCTGGTGTCCCACTGGAACCTCTACATCAACCTGGGAGGCTTCTTCGTCAGCCTGTTCTCAGTGACTCTCTACGGCCCATGGAGCGACAGCGTGGGCCGGCGCCCGGCGCTCATTCTGCCGGCGGCGGGCATGGCCCTGCAGACGGCCATCTACCTGCTCGTCATGTACCTGGAGCTACACGTCGCCTTCTTCCTCCTGGGACGCATTTTGAGCAGCCTCACCGGCGACTACAACCTGATCCTGGCCAGCTGCTTCTCCTACGTGGCCGACACCAGCGAGCGGCAGGCACGGACGTTCCGGGTGGCCATCCTTGAGGCGTGCCTGGGCACCGCGGGCATGGTGGCCAGCATCGGCGGCGGCCAGTGGCGCAAGGCCCAGGGCTACATCAACCCCTTCTGGCTGGCCTTTGCTGCCAGTCTTGCTGCTACTGTCTACGCCGCTTTCTTCCTCCGGGAGTCGGTGAAACAGAAGAAGGCGGCCAAGCTGTTCACACTCAGCCACTACAAGGCTGTGTACAGGCTGTACACGGCCCCGGAGCACCCGAGCTCCAGGTGGAAGCTGGCTCTGTACTCCCTGGCTTTCTTTCTGATTGTCACGGTGCATTTCGGAGCCAAGGACCTCTATGTTTTGTATGAGCTCGGCTTCCCTCTCTGCTGGGCTTCCGACCTAATCGGGTACGGCTCCGCTGCCAGCTACCTGGCTTACCTGAGCAGCCTGGCGGGGCTGAGGCTGCTGCAGCTCTGCCTTGAGGACACCTGGGTGGCAGAGATAGGCTTGGTCTCCAACATTGCTGGGCTGGTGGTGATTTCCATCGCTACCACAACACCACTGATGTTTACAGGTGATGCTGAAGTCTTAAATCCCTGTTTCTCAGGCTTTTGGCGTGTTGATGCTGGCAGTGTGCTTCACGGGGAGTTCTGCCTCGTGCACCAAAAAAACTGTGGCTGTGTTGGCCAAACACTAAAGTTTGTGGATGCACATGGAAGTGCATCCAGGTAGTTCCTAGAATATTAGGCTTCCCAGATCTATATTGCACTGCAGGCACAGACTGAAGTGCGTTATGAGATCCAGGAGGGTGAATTGTGTCTGAATATGGCAGGGAGACAGTGCCAGCAGCTGCAGATTTCTGGGACTGACTTGGGAGACTTTATTTTTTGGTTGAGCTTTCCCTCATGTGCTGTCTCTTGCTCACAGGTTATGGGATCCTGTTCCTTTCCATGGCAGCCACTCCAGTCATCAGATCCAAGCTCTCCAAGCTGGTCAGTGAGACGGAACAGGGTAAGGAAAGAGCCACTGTGCTTAAGCCAGGTCCTGAAATGCTATCTTCTTGGAACACTGAAACCAAACTCTGGGGAGCTTAGGAGTTCCCTGCCTCCCCTGGACTCCTGTGCCCCTGCATTCACCCTCAGGCCCAGGGTAACTTTTTATTTTTTTTCCAAATAATTGTCATTCTTTGATCCAGACTTGCTGCGTTTTTGTGATGAGAACAAGAGAAGAAAAACGGGAATAGTTCGTTCATCCATCTTTCATTTCCAAACATTTACAAGGAGCAAGAGTTAAAATGGATTATATAACAGGGGGAAAAGAGTCATTCTCCTGACCATGACTTTTCCCTGTAGATCAGTAACAGTGGGAAGAAGCAAGTGTTGTTGGAGGGTTGTATCATTGACCATGGTGAAAGATCATGGATAACCCGTAGGAGGAGTGTGTTTGCCTTTTGTCCAGTTCTGTGTTTGGAGGGCTTGCACTTGCTGTGAAACACGACCTAGGCATGTCTCCGGGGCAGACAGAGGGAGGAGGGAATCCAGGTGGCAACGATCGAAAGGCGATTTTGCACAATTCCTGTTTCTTATTTTAGCGCGGCGATGGCGCGCATGGCAGATTTATGGCGCTAAGTCTTCTGCTGTACTTAATGTTTAACAGGTGATAAGAGGTGCTTGGCAATAAACAGATCTATAGAACCCTGGCCTGAAGCATTAACAGTCCATAACATCCCTGATACAAATCCTGCAGGTTAGTGAGGTGGTCCTGGCCACAGGATGGACCTGCCAGGCCAGCCCTGTGTCCCACCTCGCCACACTTGATACTCGCACACTTTTCTGATGGCAAGTGCAAACCCTTGGAAAGACAGGCAGAATCCACTGGGGGTGATGTGTTTCAGCTGTTCACAGGCAATAAGCACTTGCCTGTCTCACCATAACCTCTTATCTCTCTTTTCCAGGTGCTCTCTTTGCTTCTGTTGGCTGCGTGCAAGGGCTGTGTTCACTCGTGTCTACAGGAGTGTTCAACTCCCTCTACCCTGCCACCTTGCACTTCATGAGGGGATTCCCATTTCTCTTCGGGGCTATAATCCTTCTCATTCCAGCAGCTATCCTTGGGTAATTTACTTCAAATGCCTGAACTTTGCCATGAAACGTCATAGGGAAAAACACTATTTACTCTTAGGATAGAAGCTGGCAGTTTTTAAGGCATATTTTCAATTATGTTTGTGAGAGGGTGTCTGGTGCCCCCGTAACCAGAGGTATGGATCCTTTCTTTTGGAATCTGAATCCGAGGGATAAACCTGCAGCCTGAGTGATGTAGCTGCCAATATTCAAAGTGCTTCAAAGCCTCGCTTCACCCTCCAGTCCAAAATCTGAAGGTGAATTTGAAAGCCTTTCTTTGTGGCAGAGATGGAGCTCTCTCAGCAGTGTCTCTCCCTGTGATTTCTTTAGTAATTAAAGCAGAAGTTTTGTTGTGGTAGAAAACAAATCCCCTGGTAGGTTCTGGGAGAGGGAAACGTGTTGGGATTTGCAGAAGTGCATCAGCTCCTGGCAGGAGCATTTGGTTTTGTTCCTCTGAAACTTTTAAGACTCACTCAGTTCAGCAGCATTCCCATGTGCCTTTGAAAGCTCAAACTGTTCATTCTTTCCTAGGTGGATACAAATCTGGGATTCAAAACATGACTACAACCACTTCCAAGATGCTTCCCTGTCCCCTACAAAAGACTGAATTTAACAAGAAGGAATTGGCCAGCACGGCAGTGTCCACCTGGAGATTGCACTTTATTCTTCCCTCAAGGGACAGATCAGTGTGGGAGGGACACCCTACTTGTCCTTACTAATTTTTAAATGTGAAATAGTTGGAAATCATGAGAGGAACTTGATTTGGAGCTGTGAATGCCTCCTCAGTGTGGCATTGGTTCATCTGTCAGAGGAAACCCAAGAGACCCAAAAGCTAATCAAGCTGTTGTGGGCCTTTTGCAAGGCTGGTTTGGGGTTTGGGGTTTGGTGGGGCCAGAAGGCTCTGCCATGCTTTTATGGGGAAAGAGGACTGAGTTCTGATTTAATTCCCCTCTGAGTATTACAGTTTGTGGTGTGGCTGAGGCACAGACTGAAGCAGAATCACCCAGCAGTGTCCTGCTGTGGGGGGAAGATCTGTGCTCCAGATCATCGTGTTGCCAGTAAAAACCCTGCAAATGTGGCAAGCCAGACCACAAAAATCCTCATGGAGAGGGGTAGTTTAGCACAGGAGTACTATTGCTGTCCTTACTGGCTGAAGCTGCTTTGGTTTTGCAAGTCAGAGGTGTCCTAAGGAGAGGATCTCATTCACGAAGTGTCTGTAGAGTGCCAGTGGTGTGTCCTGCCTGTCAGCAGCTCAGCCCAGGGTCTCGGAGGGGTTTTTGAGAATAACTGATCATCTGAGAATACTGCAGTGCCAGTAGAATAAATCCTGGGTTGGGAGGGACCCACAAGGATCCTTGAAGCAACCCCTGTAGGTGCCTTAATTGACAGTTGCCAAAACCAATGAACTTAAGGCTAAAATTGTCAGGATTGTTCCCCCCTTAAACTGCAGAACTGAGCCCCAGTTTGATAGGTGTGCCCCAGTCATGTGAAATCACTGCTGTGCTTATCCAGAGTCCTTCCTCAGCAAGCTGGTGTGGCGACAGGACCGATGTCTCTAAGATTAATTTTTTTTCATTGTGTGTGGCATAATTTTGTGTTAATGACCTCGGTTCTGCTGCCTGCCCTGGGATCTGTTGATGCCAGCAAGCAAACCCCATGTTCATGGTGCTTATGATTGTTCTTTCCACAGCATTACCTGTGTTGCTGCAATCCTTTTTTTTTTTTCTTCAACGTGCCATAAACCAGCAGTTCTGTGTGCACCGTGCTGCACACACTGTTCAGGTACAAGCAGTAATGACTTTACTGTTACTTCCAGAATGAATAAAACCTCCATGCTCTTTTATGGTTCATAAAACTCTTGATATCTTATGCAGCTGTTGATACTGTTTGTCCTTGACTCGCTCGAGGCTTCTCTCCATTATTTTCATCCTCAGTCCTTCATTGAAGACTCTGCAGTAAAGAAGGAGCAGTGGGAATTTATCTGCCTCATGGAGAATGAGTGTTTGAGAGTGAAAAGACAGGAAAAATGCAGATTTGGGACTTGCCAGCAGCCAAAACTTGCTTTTCCTGACCACCAGAGTACAGCTTGTGGGAATGCTTCATCTGAAACCTGTCTTTAGTGTGCAGAAAATATGAAATGCTTGTACCCAGCTCTGTCTCTGTCCATGGGGAGTTTGTGGTAAAAGCAAGGGAGCGGAGAAGCAGGGAGGCTTTAAGGACTTGGTGTTTTGCCACTTGCTCCAAGCAGTCGTGCCAGGGAACACAGGGGTTCCAGGTCTGATTGCTGGGCTGAGCCTGGAATTGGCCTCCCCGAGGAACAGGGCATGCTGTGAACATTGCAGTAGATGTTTGTGGCTGAACTGATTGTGAACTACATCTTCTCTGCCCCATGGGTGCCAATTCAAGCAACTGCTCAGTGTTGTGCAGGGAGGTGAAACCTGGCTCTGCATGGGGAGCAATTCAATGGCAGCTATTAAGCCTCATTAAAAAAATTAAACCAAAGTTTTTCTAGGCTGCCCTCCAAGGGTTGTAACAGTGGAGCCATGGGTGGTGACAGCAGGCGGAGTCCCTGGGGATGCAATGCATCAGTGCATGCAAAGGTGTGTGGGAAGTGAGGGGTTCCTGCAGGGAATGGTGCTTGGGAATGTCAGTTCTGTTCCATGATGGCAAAGGAAAACAAGTGTGAAAAGCCTGCAGGGAGAGAAGCACGTGATACAGACAAAGAGAGGGGATTTAGAGTAAAAACCAGATTTATTAATAATGCCTGATAGAATAACTCCAAACACTTTTGACATGGCAGAGCAAAGGAATGAGGGAGGGTGAGGACAGAGGAATTCATTTCCTTGGGACTGCTCCAGCAGGAAGGGGCTGGGTATGGGATGTTTTGCCAGAAGTGGGGCAAGTTCATTAAGGTGAAGATAACGATGGGGAAACGGGAGGAGTCACAGTCTGGGCAGCTGGAGTGGGAGATGGGATCTGGTTTCAGGTGAGACACCCGAGCTGTGGAAAACAGGTAAATCTTCACGCTGAATGCTGGGTGAGGAGGCTGATTGCTACAGAGCTCCTGGGAAACAAGACACAATCATCTTACCAGGTGTTATTGCAGGGAGAAAAATCGTTAGGACTGTTTGTGTGGGACTCCTTCAGTGCCACAGAGGCCTTGATATTCAGTTACTGAAGGCTTTTCCCTGAAGCAGCTCACAAGAGGCTTTTATCTTTTGGCAGATTCACCTTTGGGTTCATCTGCTGGCTTCTTGTTATTTAATCTGGAGATTAGATGGATTCTAATTGTCATGAATGCTGGGCAGGTATGGCTATTAACCTTTCACTGGAGAGCAAAGATGCCATTAACTCTGAGCTGATAAGAACTATCCATAAAGCAGCAGAATTAACTACTTTTTTTTCTTTTTTTTTTCCCTGAAATGATCGTGGATCTAAGCCAGAAGAAAAAAGTGTTTGTGTTCCTGACAGATAAAGCAGAGCTTCAGGGAGAGCCAGGAGGGGGACAAGGCGGATGAGACTCCTTGTTACCTCCTGGACGGGTTGAGTTTTTCTTGAGCAGGGATAGGGAGAGGAGCCTGCTGCTTCTGCGAGGTGATTCAGCAGCCTGGAATGTGGAATTCAGGGATTTGTGTCAGGATGCCCGTGGTTCCCCACCAGCAGTGTTGGCAGCAGGCACTGATGGTCCTGCTCACAGCATCCTTTGCCAGCCCTTTGCATCAGCTTTATTTTTTCTTGAGATTTTAAGGTGAGGAGCTGCAAAAAGCCCTGGTGGGGGTTGAGAAGAGGTCGGCAGGAAGAAACAAGTGCTAGTTGGAATTGCATCCAGCAATGAGTAGGGACGACCCCAAGAAGCTCCGCCAGGGCTGTGCGGGGGGTGTGGTGGTCAGCAGAGAGATTCACCAGCTCCTGCTGAAGGCACAGACCACGGGAGAGCCGCTTGGAGCAGTGACAGGATAAAATAGAGCCACAGTGTGTAACAACTCCCCGAGCACAGCAATTAGCATCTTCCCTATCTGCATGGATATAAAAGCTTTCCAGGGTCACAATCCAGCCTCCAATGCCCTGAAAGCGTAGACCTGATACAGTGGTGAAGCTGAGACTTCAGGCAGATGGAAGGAGGGTGTTTTAAAAGCACTTTTTGCAGAGATCCTGAGGAAACTTCGCGTGGTCTAAGCCCAAACTTCCGTTGCCAGAGTTAAGAGCACACAGTGGTTTTGCAGCACTGGGAGGTGGAAGTCCCATGAGGAGGGAAAGAGCTCTTGGGGAGATAAAGGGACATTGCTGGGAAAGATAAAGCAGCTCAGAAGGCCCCTGGGGGTTATCTTTCCCAAACACCAAGATTTTGTTAGGGCTTAGTTTTTATTTGCCCTTTCCTGCTCTCAGTTTCTGACCACAAGGATGTTCCTGGTGCTCACAGCAGGCTCACACACTCCTCTCCACTGCTCTTCTCTCCTGTGTGTCCTCTTGTGATGGAATCCCAACACTTCTCCAACTTTCAATCCTTGGAAGACCGTTCCTCTTTGGATGTGTTTCTGGGGGAAGCTGCAGCTGCTTGGGGATCGGATGGTGCCAGTGTCCCTCACACCCCATGCATGTCCAGCCACCCCACAGAAGGACGTAGAAGACACATAATCTATCCCAGAGTCACCCTGGCTTGGCTCCCCAGGTGCCGTGGGAGTGAGTACTGGCCTTTGGGAGCCAGGGGCTTGTGTTTGGAGGGTGAGGAGGGAGCAAAGAGCCACAGGTTTTTTTTCTCTCAAAGATGGGGAAAAAGTCAGGAGGGATAAATTTGGACCCACACAAAAAGGGGTCCCCTAGGAGTCTCTGAGGCTGCTGTGCTGGTTCTAGCTCTGCCCCAGGGAGAGCAAACAGTCCAGCCCGTTCTCTGACCCAGCCGAGGAGTCCCGGGAGGAGCGGCCCTGGAGAAAGCGGATGATTTTGTCAATCGTGGCCTCCTGGTACTCGTGGGACCACCTGTATTTGAGGGGAAAATGTGGTATTTACTTCTTCTGTTGTGCCACAAGATAGCTCCGTTCATCTGGGCCAGGAGCCAGAGACCCCTTTCCTCCACCCCAGCTCTGCAGGAGCTCCCTTTCTCCCCACGGATTCCACAGGATGCCCTGCTAGCCTGGAGGGCTACAAACAGTCTGGGATGCAAGAAGGGAAAGCAGGAGAGGAGAGGAACCCAGGTGAGCTGTGAGACCTGCCAGCATCGCTCCTGCCTGGGGATGGGCGCCCTCCCAGCAGTGACTCCTCTGTCACCCAGGAGAGCCCCAGCACAGCAGCAGCAGCAGGGATGTGCTAGGAACCTTTGCTCCCTGCATGTTCCAGAGCACCTGGAGTGACTCATTGTCCCTTTGGCCTGTTCTGCCTCCCTCATCTCTTTGTCCCCGTGACCTTGGGCCCTTTGCTACTCCCTATGCTATGCAAGTTGTTCTCTCCAGGTATCAAAGAACCCCAAGGCACAGGTGGATTTTGCTTACATGATGCCATTAAATTTCAGGACAGCCCTCATATCCTTGGGAAGCGTTTCTGGGTCTGGCCACTCGAAATGGTCTGTGACAGGTACAATGTTCTTTCCAGAATTCAGGGCTGTCACAATCTCCTGCAGGAACAGAACATGCAGGTGCTCATGGCCTGTTTCAGCCCATCGCCACATCCAATGTCCACACAACTCCCACCTGGTGGCATCTCTTACCTTGTGTACCCAGTCCTTGCACTCGGGGTCCTCCATGCATTTATCCAGAGCATTGGGCGAGAGGACCAGCACAAAATTCCGGGCACTCAGGACACTCTGGATCAGTTTATCTTCAAACTTCCCTGCCTCCAGCTTCTCCACATCGATGAACACGCTGAAGCCGTGGAGCTGCAGGTGGACCTTCAGCAGGCTGGGTGGCAAGAGGGGACAGCACCATGAGGAGAGGTTTCATGTGCTGTCCCACCACGTTGGCTGGGACACGGTGAGATAGAGGAGCAGAGAATGAGATGCCAGCTCCAGCCCAGCCGTCTGAGCATGTGCAGAGAGCACAAGGAGCTGACATTGACTGTGTGATCCCCTACAGCCCTACGAGTGTGAGGAAAGGGTCACTCAGTGTCAAAGTGGGACACGGTGACAGTGACAGGACTGGGAATCAGCCTGTCCACTGCACAGGTTATGACATGTACTGTCCCCATCTTTTCTGCAGCCTCTGGCAGCCTCCTTTCCTCCCCATTCCACACTTTTCCCACACCTGACCACCCCCCTTCCCTCTGGGCTTTGCCATTTCCTGGAGGACTCACCTGGCCAGCTGTGAGCCGGTGCTCCGCCGGTAGCTGATGAACACATCGGTCCCGTTGGACGTGGTTTGCAGCGTGATGGGGGAGTGGAGCGTTTCTGGGCAGCACAAAACAACCACCAGAAGTTAAAAACCACCCAGCAGCTCATCCCAAAGACCCCTCAACAGCCCTCCCTCCCCTGGGAGCCACACCCCTGGCCGCGGTGAGGATGCGGACGCGGTGGAAGCCAGTGTGGATGTGACAGTCCTCCTGCAGCTGCTGCTCTGTCACGCGGTGCAGGAAGTTGCGGTCGATGCCACAGGTGAGCAGGTTGTAGGTGTACTGCCGAAATTTGGGGTCGATGCCCCCCAGCCAGTCGGCCAGGTTGCTGCGGTCACAGGTGGAGTAGTTGGCGAAGGTCTTGAGTTCCGTCAGCTCCCGGAAAAACCTGGTGGGGAAACAAACGGAGCAGCAGGCAGCACTCAGAGACACGTGGTGCCACATCTTTCACCTGCTCAGGAGGGAGTGCAGCTCCGTGCCAGGGTGCAGGATGAGCTACAGGAACAGCAAACGGAGGAACAGCTGCATGGGAGTGCTGGTCCTCGGGACACCGAGGTGTGAGGGGCTCAGCTAAGGGTGAGTTCCCATCTTCCTGGGTAATCTGCAGGATCCCACCTGCCCTGTACCATGGGTGGTCTTTCCCCCACCCACAGCTCTGCCATGCAGTGGTCGCATTACAGAAATCTCTGTAGGACTGCAAAGTGCAGTGTAAAAGCCCTGGCAGGCCAGGTTTTGCATTTGGAGGATCTTCATTCTTGTTTTTGTAAGAAGGGAAAGGCAGAGGCCTTGTCCATGGCTCGGCCACTGTGGTGATGGCCTTGAGAGAGTCCAGTGTGCCCTGGTGGTGGTCCTACCTTTTCCGAGTGATGCTGGAGTCCATCCCCAAATCCTTCTGCAGCTCCTGCTCTGTCAGCCTCAGGAGAATGTCCCCATCCACCTGGTGATCCTGCCAAGAGAAATCCAGGCTGGAAAGGCCCCAGGAAAAGCTGCTGGGTGAGATGCTTACACCTCTGCTGCAAGATGGGGCAGAAGTGTCATCCAGGTGTCCCTCCCCCAGCACAAAGTCCTACCAGGAATCTCTGGCAGTATTTATTGAACCCGATCTGCTGCAGCCACGTCTGCACCTCGCAGGACTTCCAGTTGGGAACCGTGGGCAGGATGCGCCGAGGTACCTCCTCCCCTATCACGCGCAGCACCTTTTTGGCCAGGGAGGAGGTAGTGCTGCTGGTGGAGTAGCACACAATCCTCTTCAGGCTCTGCGTAGCCCCGATCTCGCTGAAAATCTGGGGACACGAAGGAAGGAGGCGTCACTTTGTGTCCCCTCATCTTCCCCACAAGCTGTGCCAGGCCAAGCGAGGACCAAGGTGTTTGGGGAGTAAAAGACACCAAGATGGAGGTGTGGCACCCCTCCCCTCTGTCATCACCTTCCTCCAGGCCAACCTACCCTTTACCTGTGTTTTCTTCTGCCTGGCTTTGATGGCGGCCTCGGTGCAGAGGTAGAAGGCGGCGATGCACTGGGCCTCCAGCCGCGAGCTGTCCAGCAGGGGCACGAGGCGCTGCAGGTCCTGCGCCGTCCGCCCCTGGATGTTGTCACTGCTGCCCAGCATCTCGCGGGCGAACTGCTCCGGGTCCAGTGAGGCAATGAAGGGCTCCACCAGAGCCAGCGTCCCCGAGCGCTCCACCTCCTTCTCTATCTCCTTGTTGGTGGCCAGCACCGTGATGGCCAGGCAGGCGTGCAGCCGGATCAGCTCGTCGTCCTTAGAGAAGGCCAGGGGGAAAAGCCACTCTGCTGCCTTCTTCTCGATCATCAGGCGCTGGTTGGCCTGGCCCCCGTACATGGCACAGTTGGCCAAGGCCATGGCGCAGTGGCGCAGCACGGTGGGGTCCGTCCAGCGGCACCAGTACAGGATGGCATCCAGGCCTCCGTCGGAGATGAGCTGGAAGCAGGTCTCCTCCGTGTGTTTGAACATGTGCTCCAGGATCCCAGCGACGCTCTGAGCCAGCTGAGGGACATCCCGCTCCTTGGCTAAGTTCAGGATCACGCCCAGGCCGATGCGAGCAATCCGGTCCCTGTGGGAAGGAGAGGCAGGTGAGGGGCAGATGGACGTGCAAGGATTGAGAACCATGACAGGTGTGCCCTGTGCCTTGGTGACATTTATCCCAGGACAGACAGATGTCCCCTTGTGGGACACAGCTGCCAGATAGGCAACACAGCAAGATGCAACAGGATGGTGTTGGAAGAACCTCTCTGTGTCTGATGGAAGAACTCATGATGGGGTGCCCAGCCCAGGATCCCCTCCCTGGATGCTCTCCTGCTCAAGGTAGGATGTTCATAGCAATTAACAGGCAGGGTGGGTTAATGCCAGGCTGGGAGTGGGTCAGCATTGCCGTGATGTGGAGTTGTTTTGTATTTGGAAGTGAAAATTTTGTCCCTGAAGCACTGCTGTCAGTGCTTTCATGACAGGGCCTTCACACCTGGATGAGCAACCATGCAGTGCTGTCCACAAGTGGGACACAGGGGTCTGTCTATCCTGGGATAGCAGCTGGAGGAAAGCTCTGTATTTCCTCGGTCTTGCCCTCTTCTGGAAGAGAACAGCAAGAGCCTGGAGTAGATGGCCAAGGGCCACCAGCTCGGCCATGGTTGATCTTGGGAGCCCTGTGCTTGAAATGACACCTGAATTTGGCTGTGCCTTTAAAACACAGTGAGGAAGGGGGATGTTAGGATCACAGAGTGATTTGATTTGGAAGGGACCTAAAAACTTATCCAGTTCCAACCCCCTGCCACAGGCAGGGACACTTTCCACCAGACCAGGTTGCTCGAAGCCCTGTCCAACCTGGCCTTGAACATTTCCAGGGATGGGGCAGCCACAGCTTCTCTGGGCAGCCTGTGCCAGGGCCTCCCCACCCTCTGGGATGAGCTCTTGGCTGTGTTCCCATGAGCTTTCCTGGGGCGAGTGGCAGCTCCATTCCTGCCCTCAGCAGTGGCCATTTGGTGCCGTGATGGAGCCGCTCTGTTTGTGAGGCAGCACTGGCATAGGTGCCCCATGCCCTGCTGCCCACAAGGGCAGTGGCACGCTCAGTCCCTGCCATGGTGGGGTGATGGCACACCAGCCTCTGTGCTGGCAGGCAGGAAGAACATTTCTGGGAAGCCTGTGACCCACAGGGCTCTCACTGACCTTGGGGTGGGTTTGACAGGAAATGCTGTGGAGAGCCCTGGGAAAAAAAAAAAAAAGCCCTCAGCCTGGGTCTGGCTCCGAGCCCGGACTCAGCCATGGAGCTGGATGACAAACACGGCCCCAACAGGTCCCCGACTCCCTGCAGCTGCAGAAGGAGCCAGAACCTGTCCAGCTCCCAGCTAAGCACCACTGCTGCTGTGCACAGACTGGGAGAGTTCTGTAGGTGAGAGGCTTGGACTCAAGGGGGAACCCCACACCTCCCTGCTGTCACTCAGGAGTTGTGGGAAGCTGGAAGCCCGTGGCTGCTCCAAGACTCTGGCCCATGAGCTGCTCCTGGAGCAGAGACAGCAACTCCAGCAAATGCTTTGTCTTGCTAAGGAGCTGAGTGCTGAATGCAGACCGTGCCAGTGATGCTTCCTGGGATTAAATTCCACCCTAATGGGCTTTCCTGATTTAGCTGCCGCTTATTTTCACCTGCCAGTGCATGCAGTGAGGCCCAGGCTGCAAGTCCACAACCTTCCAGCAAGAGACATCCCCCAGGAAGCCGGAGCAACTTTGGCCAGGTTCCCTCCACAAACTTTCCAGAGCCCTGGCTGGGTCTGGCTGGGCTGGGGTGCTCTGAGGGAGAGCAGAGCTGGCAGAGAGCATTTGGGGTGTTGGAAGGGTGAGCTGTGTGTGGGTGCTGCATCAGCAGTGCTGTGGTTTGGATGTGTCAGGTGCCATGTGTGCGCATCCACCTTTGTACACTCAGGCACACGCTCCCACCCCACTGTGCCCATCACAGAGACATCCCAGCACTCTCACCTGTCCTGGTGAACATCTGAACTAGGGACTGAGGGCTGCTGAGCAGCTGACCCCTCCTCAAGGCTTCATTCCAGCCCTGGTGAGCATCAGGAAGGCTCTGGGAAGTGGCTTTGTCCTCCTCCTCCCGCTGCGGTTATGGCTAAAGGGGAGCCACGTCTCGTCCTTTGGGTAGGGTGCTCTGAGCCAGCCACACTGACTCAGCTCAGCCAGGCTGAGGGGGGCTCAGGAGGACACCCCAGTCCTCACCAGCTGGGCTGATGCTCCTCCCTCCAGCTGCGGGGGAAGGGAGCAGCTCAGGGTCATTGCCCAGACATGAGTCAGGGACCCTCTGCCAAGCTCTGGGTGTGGGGGGATGTGGTGGGGATCCGAGGGGTTTTGTGCAACTGAGAGCACCCAGAGCAGGGAAATTTGAGAGGTGTGGGGGGATAGGTGGAGGCAGGTGAAGGCCAGGTTGGATGGACCTTGGAGCAACCTGGTCTCTGGAAGGTGTCCCTGCCCATGGCGGGGGTTGAGATGAGGTCTTTAAGGTCCCTTTGAGCCCAAACCACTCTCTGAGTGGCTCAGAGCTGGCAGTGCCCAGGGCTCTAGGGAGGGCTGTGCCTGGCAGGGCGAGGGGCTCTCCGCAGACTTACCTGTTTTCCGCCACCAGGATCTGCTCCAGGAGTTTTCCTGCCTGGCACTTGGTCTCCAGCTCGGCGGTGTAGAGCAGGTTGAGCAGCAGGTCCAGGCCCCCCTCGAGGCGGATCACATCGCACAGCACCTTGGCCACGTCCCTCCCCACGGCCGGCATCCCCCAGGCCTCCTCCACCAGCCGGAACACCTCGGACAGGGCCGCCCGCAGCCCCTCGGGGGTGTCCGCCTGCGTGACGTGGGCGATGGCCCGGCGGAGGACGGGTAGGACCCGTTCCAGCGCCTCCCGCGCCTCGGTGCCCACCCCGGGGGAGACCCCGCCGTGCTCCCGGGCGCTGCCCCCGCCCGCCCAGCCGCCCGCCCGGCTCACACACTCGGGCACCGCCAGCCGCTCCGCGCTCGCCATGGCCAGGGACCGGCCCAGGGTGTGCAGCGACAGCAGCAGGGCGAGCATCGGCGGCTGCTACCGCAGCATCCCCCGCCCCCGGCCCCGCAGCGCCCGCAGGGACACCCCGCTCCTGCGGGGACGCGGGTGGCCGGGCGGGGGGGACAGGAAGAGGGATGCGTCCCGCTCCCCCCTGTGCCCTGTCGGGATGCGGAGCCGGATCCGCCTTCCCCGAGCCGGACTCAGCATCCCGGTCCCCGGGGCTGATGTCACCGGGCGCAGGCGCCGCCTCTCCGAGGAGGGGCTCGGTCCCGGCAGCTGCAGCCCCCTCCCGCTGCAGATCCCCCCAGACCCCTCCTGCCACCAGCCCCGGAAGGATTTAACAGAAGCGCGGATGTGGCACTTGGGGATATGGCTCAGTGGTGGGCTTGGCAGTGCCGGGATGACGGCTGGAGTCGGTCTTAGAGGGCCTTTCCTGCCTAAATTCTGTGATTCTGTGATTGTGGCCTTTCAGTGCTTAAACAGGGCTCATTTTTAAAAAGGGAAAGTGACATTTACACGAATAGGTAGCGATAGGACAAAAGGAAACGGTTTTAAAACAAAGGATGAGAGATTTAGATTAGATATTAGGAGAAAAATTTTACCTGTGAGGTACCTGTTCAGGGAATCTGTGGATATCCCAGCCCTGAAAGTGTCCAAGGCCAGGTTGGACGGGGCTTGGAGCAACCTGGTCTAGCGGAACGTGTCCCTGCGCACGACAGGATTTGGAACTAGACAGTCTTTCCTTTCAACCCAAACCATTCTATACCACAGCCTTCCCTGTCCAGCCTGAGTTGGGGCTTGCCCTGCTGTCCCCATGGCCCACATCCCCCCACTGTGCCCGAGCTGCTGCTGCCGTGTCACTTCCATGGCAGGCAGGGACTCCACGCTGATTTCGCAGCACCTCTCTTCAGGATTCTCTGTGACCAGCGAGGGGACACGGGGTGGACACAAAGGGGACACCGTGGTGGTCACGGTGAGGCTGTGACCACCCTGGCACAGCGCTTTGAACCCGTTTGGTATCAGCAGGGGGCAAATACCCATTTGCTTGGTGGAAATTCAGAGCGGCTCTTCTGGGTGGGCTTGGGATTTGCATGATAAAAGAAAGAGCAGAGGCAGCCTGGGCCTCTTTTGTTTTCTTTTTTCCAGGCCAGACGTGCTCAGGGCAGAAATGCTTAAATGCTTTGGGCATTTCTCGGATGTGCTGGGAGGAGCAGCTTAAGTCCTTGGCTCCAAAACCAGGTTGTTGCCAGGTCAGCCCGAGACTTAAATTCAGGTTGATGTTTGGATGTGACAGAGTCGCTCTTAATCCTCTCTGAATCCACTGCGAAGGGACGGACAGAGGAAAGGAACATCATCCCACAGGGAAGGACGGCAAACAAGGCATCCCGAGCAGCACAAAACTACGGGAGAAGCTCGACACAGAACCAGTAAGGATTTTCCTGATAAATTATTATTAATCAGGGTTAACGATACAGGTTGCTGCAATGTAGTGCAGCAGCAGAGAGTTTTGCTGCCCGGGGGCAGCAGAATTCAAACCATTCCCTTAGGCTTGTCCTGACAAGCCCAGAGAGCTGAGCTTTGCTTTGCTTTGCTTTTAGTTTTGCTTTGCTTTGCTTTTTGGGAGGGATTTCCAGACCCAGCAGCCTAGGCTCTGGAACTGCAGCGGTTCCCAGCCTCGTCCTGCGGGATGAGCCCCATTGCCCGAGTTCTCCTCACTGCCTTTGGCTGCAGGAGCTCCCCAGGGCCCCTTTGTCCAACCAACCCCTCTCTCCTGGGATCTTCTCCTGGCAGGGAAGGGCTCGCTGAACCTTCATGGGACTGTGGCCGGTGGCTGGGAGTCTGGAGCAGCAGGAGGGAGCTTTGTCTGAGCTGATCAGCCAAAGCAGCTCAAACAATGCCCAGCGCTTCTCCCCCGGCGCCTCCCGCAAGCCTGAACCCTCCCTGGGCTGTTGTCCCCCAGGATTGGTTCAGCAAGGATGGGATGAAGCTGTAGGGCAGCACTGGGCTGGTGCTGGGACTTGGGGACAATGCTGAGGCCAGGGGACAAAGAGTGGGGTGAGGACTGCAGGAGAAGTTCTGCCCTCAGCTCTCCAGGGCTTCCAGGTGGAACTGCCTGTCTCAAAATCAAATATAACTCTTTGCAGCAAGATGCCAGGAGCAAACAATGCCAGGAACTGCTTGTGTCTGAGCTGGCAGAGGGAAGACCCCTGGAGAAGTGGTTACCCTGCCGGGGTTCCTCTCCCCCCAGATCTGACATCTCTTAAAGCCCTGAGCTGCACCACTCCTACCCAAGGGATTTCATGGAGCTCCTGTCCCAGCAGTATCACAGCAGCAGAGGCAGAAGAGGCAGGATTGCTGCAGCCTCGTGTGCGTTTGCTCCTTGCCCTTCATTAAATAAACGTCCCAGAGTTATCAGGAGCTGCCAAAAGAGCTGAGTCGACATTAATTAGTAACCGAAAAGATTGGTTGGAAAGGGAATGATGGGAGCAAAATACACAGGCTTTTGTTTGCCTTCTGCAGTGAAAGTGCAGAGGGCTCCTGCCCCCGGCCGCTCACCTCTGGCCTCTGGTCGCCAGGCACAGAGGTGGCACCTGCCCTATCCCAGGCCACCGTGCCTTGGGGCTCCCCAGGTCTGTTCCCAGCCTTGACTTTGAGAAAGCTGAAATCCCAAGAATAAGCCCTCCAAAATGGTGACATTTTGGGCAAGCATAAGCCCGGGGCTTTTCCCTTTGTCTTCTGAGCATTGCTCCCCCACCCCGTCTCATTTGGGATTTTGTCTTGCCAAGACCAGGCTGGGAAGCAGCTGGGAGCTTTAGCACCATGAGGTGTGTTATGAAATGAGTGTGGCAGGACCTCAAAACTGGTTCCTGGCTCTGGCCTGCTGTTCCTCCCCACTCCCTGAACAGTGTCCAACCTGCACTGGGGCTAGAGAGGAGCTGCCTGTGAGTGTGGGGAGTCCTATCCCCCCCAGCCACACCAGGACTGTCCGGGAAGCTGGGTGGGAGATCATCTCTGCCCCTTTTCACCTGTTCCGACCTTGGGCTGTTTGCTTTCTCCCGCCGGGGCAGGCTGAGCAAACACTGGATGCTGGGGCTCTGCCGTGCTCCAGCCCGCACAGTCGCAGGAGGGCTGCGCTCCCGGACAGCCAGGATGAGGCGGCTCTTCCCTGTCCTCGTGCTGGCCCTGCTCACCACCACCCGTGCTGCAGAAGGTGAGCCTTAGCCAGCCAAACCCACACCGCGAGCTTTGGGGATGGAGCATGAGAAGCTCCTGGGCTGATGGAGGGACTGGGCAGCCCGGGCAGGGTGGGGAGGGAGTGGATGGTGGCCATGGCCACACCGGCTGTACCCTGCAGGATGGGGACAAAGCAAGTGGGCAGCACATGGGTGTCACTGGGGAAATCCCTGCCCGTCCCACAGCTGGGCTGCCAGCATGGAGCTGGGACCATGAAACAGCCCAGTTCATGGTTCCCATCCCAGCAGGACCTGGGTGGGAGCAGGGCAAGGAGCTGCTGTTACCCCTGGTGATGGACTTGACCATGAAGAGATGTGTTAAACCCAACCAGGACACCCCCAAGTTTGTTTTCACCCCTGAGGCTGGGCTTGGGGGAGGCATGGGCCCCACTGCCCCACCCCACATTACTCCTCCTGAGCTGTGGGGTGGCTTTTGCAGACTCCTGCGAGGGCCGCTGTGAAGAAGGCTTCGATGCAGGGCGCAAGTGCCAGTGTGACACCCTCTGTGTGTACTACCAGAGCTGCTGCAGCGACTACTCCACCGTCTGCAAAGCCAAAGGTACTGTCCCCATGGCCACCCTCCTGGCCAGGGCACAGGGGGACCGGGGTGGCTGTGGGTGCCCCACACTGTGGGGCTCAGAGGGTCTATGCTGGGTCAGCTCTGCACCCACCTGTGTCTGCAGGGTGAAGGATTTGCTGCAGCACACGGGGTTTTGGGGAGCTGGCTCATTGCCATCTGCAGCATGGGATTCATGCTAATTGGATAGGTTGGACAGTAGGAAAAGTGTCTTCACTGAAAGGGTGTTCAGGCATTGGAATAGACTGCCCAGGCGGAATCACCATCCCTGGAAGTGTTCTTAAAAAAATGTACTTGTGGCACTTGGGGACATGGTTTAGTGTTGGCAGTGCTGGGTTGAATTGGACTTGATGATCTTAGAGGGCTTTTCCAACCTTAACAATTCCATGATTCTATAAATCTGTACTGCCTGGGAGGGACCGTCTCCTGCACCCAAACCCAGTGGGAACCAGCCTGCTCCCTCCTGCAGTGACCCGGGGAGATGTCTTTGCCTTGCCGGAGGACGACTACCTGGACTACAACCTCACCGTCGACTTCGTCACGGACAAGGTGCCCGTGACAGACCCCACAGTGCTGCCCACGGACCCAGTGCTGGTGGAGACCACACCAGAGAGCAAGCCAAACCCTGAGGAGACACTGACAGAGCGGCCTGACACCACTCAGGGTGGGACTGAGGAGCCTGAGGAGCTGTGCAGCGGGAAACCTTTTGATGCTTTCACCGACCTGAAGAACGGTTCCCTTTACGCTTTCCGAGGTACTTGGGGGACCTCCCCCAGGCACATGGGACACACTGCCACACTGTGACCCCGCGCTGGTGTCTGCAGTCCCTTCTGCTGTTCTTACCTCTCTTCTCTCCCCAGGGAAGTACTTCTATGAGCTGGACAAGACCAGCGTGAGGCCTGGCTACCCCAAGCTCATCAGTGAAGTCTGGGGCATCGAGGGCCCCATCGATGCAGCCTTCACACGCATCAACTGCCAGGGCAAGACTTACCTCTTCAAGGTGCGGCTGCAGGGCTGGGGGTACTCCCAGGGTGGCCAGCACAGCCCCCCAAGCCACCCTATATCCTCTTCTGGCACCTCCCATGCACCCACCCCCACAGTGGTTGCCAGATACCCAAAACCCCGGTGGCTATTCTGGGACCCCAAGCAGCCACACCCTCATGATGGGGCTCCCCAGAATCTGCTCGCTCCTCCTGGCAGACCCATGGCTGGGGGATGTTGCCCCCTTAACCCCTCTGTGTCCCCCACCCCCCAGGGCACCCAGTACTGGCGCTTTGATGACGGAGCCCTGGACCCTGGGTACCCACGGGACATCTCCGAGGGCTTCGAGGGCATCCCAAACAACGTGGACGCAGCATTTGCCCTCCCTGCCCACAGCTACCATGGCAATGAGAGAGTCTATTTCTTCAAGGGTAAGGGGTGCAGCCCCCCCTGCTCCTGGCAGAGCCTGGCACCAGCGGGCACAGGCAGGACACCCCTCTGCTGCTCCCCTGCAGTGCCTGTCCCCCACTAACACCCTGCTCATCCTCTCCTAGACAAGTACTACTGGTCCTACGACTTTGCCCAGCAGCCCACGCAGGCCGACTGCGAGAAGTCCTCCCCCTCCACAGTGTTCAAGCACTATGCCTTCATGAACCGGGACAGCTGGGAGGATGTTTTCCAGCTCCTCTTTGGCAGCAGGATGCGTAAGAGCTGGGCCAGCCCCGGGGAAAGGGCTGGCGGGCACTGACAGGGCACGAGGGATGCAGACACCCAGGGAGGAGGTAGCAATGCCTGGAAGCACAGGCAGGCAGGATGAGCCATTTGTCCTGCCCAGGCCACAAACAGGAACCCCCCAGGCCACAGCTGCACCTCCCACAGCATCCCAAATCCCACCCTCACAGCCTTTACCACCAAGCCCATCACGGCCACCTCACACCACAGTGTCACTGCTGGGGACTGTTTATTATCACCAGAGCTGGAAATGCCACAGGAAAACCCCAGCCCTGGGCAAAGGGAATGAAAGATGGAGAGGAGGAGAAGGGGGCTCAGCAGCACAAGGCTGATCCCAGCCAAGGGAGTGGGGGGCTGCTCCTGGCTTTGCCTGGCCTGTGTCCCTGTCACACATCCCATCCAGGCTGGGATCCTTTGGAGCATTCTTGTGGCTCTCGGAGCAAGTGCTGGGGGCTGTCTGTGGGGCTGGTCTCAGCTCACCCCACACACTGCTGCCCCTCTCACTCGCCCTCTGCTCCTTTTCCAGCTGGGGCAAACGGCCCGTGGTACATCAGCCGGGACTGGCGGGGGGTGCCGGGCCGGCTGGACGCTGCCATGGCCGGCAGGATCTACGTGCCCTCCCACCAGCCCCGGAGGAGGAAGTCTCGCCGCCACCGCAAGAGGTACAACCACCACGGGTCACTGAATTTGGGATTCTGGAGGTGGCTGCAAAATGACCCAGACTCAGCAGGCGTTGAAAGCGATGGGCTGTCAGGCTCCACGTGTGAGATGCTCCAGAGTGTCTACTTCTTTGTAGGAGGTGAGTCTGGCCTGGCAGGATCTGGGAACGATGTGGGACCAGGGCTGCCAGGGCATGGGCAGGGCTCCTCTCTCTCTGCAATGTCCCCAAGCTCTGGGATGCAGTGGGAAGGTGCTGGCAGTGAGGGCTGGCAGTTCCCCAGAGCTGGGGACAGCCCTGACAGCCACATCCCCTTCCCCCAGACAAGTACTACCGTGTCAACCTGCGCACCAAGCGCGTGGACCTGGTGCAGCCACGCTATCCCCGCTCCATCGCCCAGTACTGGCTGGACTGCCCCCAGCCCGGGGAGGAGAGCACCTGATGAGATCCATGGAGCTGCCATCAGCACAGCCCCAACTAGGCAGAAATAAACTGTGAGAGCCGTGCAGGCTGGAGAGCTCTGTCTGTCCATTCGTCCATCTAACCATCTGTCTCATGATCTGCGCAGTCCTTGCAGTCCAAGATCCCATATCCCCGAGGGCTGTGGTTGTCCCCCCAGTCTGTGCCACATCTCTGATGCTGGCCCCGTCCATGGTGTGCCTGTGGCAACTCAGATCTGCTCTGCCAGCCAGTCCAGAGCCTCTTCCCACTGCAGGAGAGGGACGGTGCCGGCAGCTGCCAGCGGGGAGCAGCAGGGTCAGGTCTCCATCTCTCCCAGGACCAGCCCACAGCCCCATGTGGGAGTGGCTGTGCTGGGGCTGGGTGCCCATTCCTGAGGGATCCCATCCAAGACCCTGCCTGGTCCCCCACCATGGCCCCGCTCACCTCTGGGCTCTGGCAATCCCGGCCACGGCGGTGCTGAAGGGATCACCCTTCCCTCGGGGCTGGGGATGCGCTCAGGGCCTGGCAGCTCCCGGTGCAGCAGGTGCTGCTGAGACAAGCTCCTGCTCCTGCCACAACTCCTGCCATGAGCACACGGGAACAAACCCTGACCCACTGTCCCACCATCCCCCAGAACTCCAGGGAATTCCCGAGCTGCAGCAGATGCCCAAGGAGTGGCTCTCACCGCTTCCTCTGGTGTGGCTGGGGGTGCCCGTGGGGCTGATGGGAGCTGGCCAGAGCCGCGTCCTCCTGTCCGGGTGGCAGAACACCAGCACTTCCCTCAGGGGGGACTGGCTGTGGCACAGGGGGCATTGGCAGCACCTGGGGGTGAGCAGAGCAGTCAAGGTGGCTGTGCCACCCCTGTGTCACCTCCTCCAAAGAGACCCCTGGGGCTGTACCTGGGATGTGGTGGCATCAATTGGGCCTGGGCAGCACTTTGGGCACCCTGGGCAGCTGGGGCGGCTGGAGGCAGGAGGGAGCTTCTGCAAGAGAGGGCAGCAGTGGGTGGGGGGTTTGTGCATCCTCACGCTGCCATGGGCAGGATGACTGCAGACCCCAGACCCCCCGCTCTCACCGGCAGCCGGGGGACAGAGGAGGGTGTCGTGTCGGGCCGCCAGTGCCTCACCGAGTGGCCAGGGGGAACATGGGGAGCGTGGGTACTCCGGAGCAGGGCCTGGCTGTCACAGGAGCTGCGGGTGGGTCTGTGGGATGGGCCAGCTGGGATGTCGCTGCTGGGGTCTGGGGACAGACGGGTCTGCCTGGGGAGCAGTGAGGAAGCAGAGCAGGGCATTGGCAGCCTGCAGAGAACCTTGGAGCCCTGCCCAGCTCCACAGAGCCCCTGAGGGAGGCTGGTTGGTGCAGGGTGCTGCCCAGGCAGGGGCTCCAAATGCCCTGTCAGCCCCTCGATCCCTTGTTCAGGGGCCCCACACAAGCCTCCCATACCTCATCTGCTCGTTCTCCACCACGAAGTCCCGCAGGAGACCGTAGAGGCTGGGCCAGGCTGGGGTTCCCTCTGGTGGAAGCTGCCCTGCAGGGCCGTACCTGCCTCCCAAGCCTGACCATGCTTTTATGGGGTTCCCTGTGACCTCTGTGCTCCTCACTGGAACTCTGGGCAGGCACAGCTGCTGGCGCAGGGAGAGGTTTTCCAGCTGCAGGGCATGGATTTCTTGCTCCAAGGTTTGCAGCAGCTTCTCCCGGGACACCTGGGAGGGGTGGGTGGATAAAGGAGTGGGTCAGGGGAGTCCCAGCAGGCAGGCAGGGGGGCTCAGAGGGGTTCTCTGTCTGCTATACCCTGTTGGCCAGGGGTTTGGTGGTGACCCTCCGGGCCTGGCTGGCATAGTGCAGCGTGCTCAGAGTCTCTGAGAGGCAGCGTGAGGATGGGGAGATGCAGGCGACCTGCCAGTGAGGAAGAGATGCAGGTGAACTGTCATCCAGAGGGTCACCATCCTTTTCCAGCCCTCCCCTCCGCGGGGTGAGACCCCTGCCCAGCCTCCTCCATGGTTTTACCATCAGAGTGATGCCTGAGCTGCCCAGCGAGCGGGCCAGCAGCCGGGTGAGCTTGCTGTCCCGGTAGGGGATGTGCGTTCGCTTCCCTCGGGGTTTGGCCAGCAGGGAGATGCAGTGTCCTGCCGGAGGATGAGGATGTGACAGGGCTCTGGTGGGGGCCAGCGGGGCTCCCAGGGCGGGTCCCCCATCTCTTACCCAGTGCCAGGAGGCTGCGGTTGATGCTGTTGGCCTCCACGGAGAGCTCCCCACTGGAGCCGGTCTCCTTCACCCGCTCGCTGCCAGCCAGATCCACAAAGCACAGCGTGCCCTGCTTGCTGGGGCAGGCGCTGGCCTGGAGAACCCGTGTTGGGGGGTGATGCTTTGGTCCCCATCACCCCTTCCCCATGGCCCATAACAATGTCCCGACCCCTGGATCTTTTATAGAATTCCTGGCTGCTCACACCAGCCCCACCCATGTATCCTTGAGGAGAGCATGACCCCTCCACCGAGGGGCTGTTTGCACCCCTGCACTGAGCCCTGAAGCCCCCCAGCCCTCCCCTGGATCGGGATATGCACTCACGGCTCGGCTGCGGATGTGGATGGTCAGAAGGGCGTGGCTGCGGCTCGAGTGCCTGTTGAGGGCATGTGCCGAGGTCCGGCGCCTCTGGGATCCTGCCAGGGGAGGAATTGATTGTGTGACACCCCACATCCCTGCCCCAGCCCCACAGCATCCACTGCCCCAACCGCCTGCCAGACACGAGCCTGCCTTGGTTCTGCAGCCAGAACGGGGAGCTGCTCCTCTTGGCTGCCATCAGAGCCCCACGAGCCCTGGGGACGGTCTGAGGGGGGCTGAATCCCCCCATACCGGGTGTAGCACCCCCTGAACATGTCCCAGCCCCATGCCCGTGGCTCAGCACCTTGCAGGAGCAGGCTGACGATGGCCTCCAGGCTCTCGAATTCCACACTGAGCTGGTTCTCCACGTAGAAGCCGCGGGTTTTGCTCCACCGCAGGGGCAGGGCACACGGTGGCCCCGGGCTCAGCAGGTCCCGCACCTGGGGATATGGCAGAGGGAAGGCACCGGGGGAGAGGGGCACGGGGTGCCAGCACGGCCGGACTGGGTGGCTGGGCAGGCACTCACCTGTTCGTTGTAGATCTCCAGGTAGGAAGCACTGAGAGCCAGGTCAGTGCCACGGCTTCGGCTCTGCTCCAGGAGGCAGGTGAAGGACCTCTGCATCAGCCCCAGCAGAGCCGGCTGGGTCTCGCTCTGCGGAGATGCCGGGGTGGTGAGCGGTCACACCGGGCACCCACCTGCTCCCAGAGCCCGTGACCGGGTGGGAAGAGCCCATCCCACGACCAGGGTCAGGCCAGATGGAGGGGACAGAGTTGTACCTGGGCGAGGGGTCCCATCAGGGTGTAGGTCTTCCCCGAGCCGGTCTGCCCGAAGGCAAAGACGGTGCAGGAGAAGCTGGGGAAGATGCTGAGCGTCAGGCACGGCCCCCGGCGGTGGCACAGGGACGCCACCTCCCGACACAGCCCCGGCAGTGCAAACGCGCCGGAGAGGTCCGGCGTGGGGTGGACGGAGGGTTAGGGTCCGCGGGGGGCTCTCTGGGCCTTACCCGTCTATGGCCAGCTCCACCAGCTGCCGCATCCCGCTGCCTTCGAACACGGCCTCCTGCGAGGCGCCGGCGTCGAACACGGCGCTGAAGCCGAAGGTGGCATCGTGCCTGGCCGCGCTTACCTGCCCGTGGGGACAGCGGCGGCTCAGGGGGTGCCGCAGCCCCCCCAATCCCGACACCCTCGTGGGGACGTGGCACTTACGTGGATGGCGCCGTCACCGAGGCTGTGCACGACCTCCTGGTCACCTCGCCGCGTCTCCGTGCAGGTCAGTGGCCGGACCCTAAGGGTGAGGGGTGGACAGGGACACAGAGGTGTCGCTGCATGGGGACTCTGGGGAGCCCTGCTGTGACCTCGCCGCAGGCAGGGAAGTTCCTGCCGCGGCCCTGAGCCCTTTCGTCTTCCCTTACCTCAGAACCACTCTCAGGCGCGTCTCTCTGCCCTCCACGGGGCCCTCCCGCTCCTCTCCGGGGCTCCTTTGGGGAACAGAGGGTGGCAGGGTGGTGGGTGCCCCCCAGCTGGGGGGTCTGCCCGTGGGCACCCCGGGAGAGGGACCCGGGTCATGCTGTGCTCGCACCGTCCTCCCACCTCCTCTGTGCCCTGAGGCCTGGCAGGGGACAGAGCTCACTGTCCCCGCCATGTCGCCGCACAAGGACGGTCCTGTCCCCCTCAGCCTTTTTGGGGTGCCACCCCCCGCTGCCTGTATCAGTCGGGCAGTTGCTGCCCAAGTCCTGCTGCCCCAGGAAGGGGTGGCCTCTGTCTCCTCTCTCTCCCCGACAACTTACGGTCTCTCCTGGCCCCGCGGGAACGTTCTGGGTCTGGGGTCCGGCTGGGGGTCCCCGCCCCGCTCCCCCTCTGGTTCCATGCGCCCCCCAGCCCCGGCTGCTCGGGGTGCCCGCAGCGCCCGGCCGGTCCCGGCGGGAGCCACCGCCAGCCGGCCCGGGCCGCCCCGCACAACCGGTACCACCGCT
>VYZT01047597.1:274413-291989 GCA_013400735.1 Pomatostomus ruficeps
GAACGTGTTTGAGGGTGATGGGGAGGGGGTGAGGGCTCCCAGGGGGTGTTTGGGGTGCGGGGTGAGGGCAGGTGGGGAAGATTGGGCTGGAGGTGAGAGGGTGTTTGGGGATGGGGATGATTGGGAAGGGGTTGCAGTGTGGGTTGGAGGGTGTTGAGACACAGGGGGAAGACTGTGAAAGAGTTGGGGCGCTGCCAGGGCAGAGATATGGAAGGGGTATTGGGCTAAAGGGACAGCTGGGTGAGGGTGTCCAGGGGATTTGGGAAAAGGGAAACTGGCAAAGGGTGGAGGGCAGGGAAGGGAGTGGGACTGGGCAGCCCAGGGCACAGTGAGGCTCTTGTGGGGTACCCGAGCGAGGCACAAGGTGGGGAGCAGTGTCCCCCTGGCCTGGGGGCTGCTTCAGCCCCTGCAAACCCTCCAAGCTGCCTCTCTGCTCCCAGGAACCGTCCCGAGGGCAAAGTGCTGGAGACCGTGGGGGTGTTTGAGGCTCCGAAGCAGCACGGCAAATACGAGACAGGCCAGGTGAGGGCTTCTGGGGGGCACAGCTGACCCTGTAGGCTCGTGCCACAGGGATTGGGCAGCCGAGGGATTTCCCATAAGGAAAATCTCTGCAGCAGAAAGCCAGAAGTTTCACAGTTCAGTGCTCCTTGTCTGTGCTGTGTCTGCAGTTTGTCAGTCCTCTGACAATGGCAGGTTGATAAGGATCTGCAGCACGACACAACTGTTCTACAATGGCATTTGTAGAACTGGTCTTATTTTGGGGTTTTCTCCCTCAAGGATCCAAAGACACAATCACAGAATTTGAGAAATAACAACTAAAGTTGTAATTCTTGTCCTTAAGACTTTCAGATCTGTTTCTGAGCAGTCTCTCCTTTCTGCTGCTCTATTACTGCATTCCTGGTTTAGTCCTTCCCTGTTATGGGATAGAGATGATATGGATTTCTTCTCCCATCCCAAACTGTTTGTCTTCACTCTTTCTGCTCTGGGTCATCACAGTGATGATTCTCCCTGTATCCCCATCCCACACATTAAACCCTTTGTAAAAGTTTCAAGTTTTACCTCAGTCAACAGATTTTTAAAGTAACTCAGCTGCAATTATTTGTTCCTTCCAGCTCTTCCTTCACAGTGTGTTTGGCTATCGAGGAATAGTCCTGTTTCCCTGGCAAGCCAGGCTTTATGATCGGGATGTGGCTTCTCCTGTCACAGAAAAGTAAGGATTTGTTGTGGTTCATGCTGTCGGACTGTTAGATTTCCTATGTGGAGTAAAGAAATGTTTTTAAGGAGGGCAATGACATGGGTCTGTTTGCATGAGTGTAAACTAGGAGAGGTGCTCAAAGAGGAGATACTTCATGAATATTAATTTTGTGTTAATTAGAGACAATAGAAATATGAAGGATGAAAGTGTGTGTGTGAAGGAAATAAAAATCAATTTAAAAAATCATGCTCATGGCATTTTGTGAAATGCAGCTTTTAAAAAAATCATTGTTTAGGAGTGCTTGGTCCTGGCAGCAAGAATTTGCTGCCGTCCTGTGCTCGAGCTCAGAGCTCTGCTTTTCTCTTCAGGAGCGAGAATGTGGCAGGCCACGGTTCCAAGGAGGTCAAGGGCAAAACACACACGTACTACCAGGTGTTAATAGATGCCCGGGATTGTCCACATATAGTAAGTAATGAGTAACTGTGGTCTTGAAACTCAAATTTCTTCTCCTGTGTGAGTGGTTCAGAGGGACAGGCACTGAAAGAAAATGGCTTTGGTGGCGAAATGGATTGGTTAGGATTTTTGGATAAATTTGTTCTTCAAGGCATATTTTTCCTGATAACATCATCTGGAATGTCATATGACTGTTTTCTGATCATGTTTCCCCTTTCCAATGTGTTTTCCTCTTCCTGGTGCCATTCCTACGCTGTTGCACGCAGGTCATTAGGAGTGTGGGCTGCAGCACTGAAAATGCTCCTCATTTGTGTGAGTGGAGAGTTAGCCTAGAGAAATTAAATGGAGAGAAGTTCTGAGGTGAATTGGTTAAATGAAATAGAGATTGCATGCTAAACCACAATAACTGAAATATGACTAGAAGCTGTCCTGCGACAGTCTACACAGAAAGCCATAAACCTCCCTGTTTCTCAGTCCCAGAGATCGCAGACGGAGGCAGTGACGTTCCTGGCAAATCATGATGACAGCAGAGCCCTCTATGCCATCCCAGGTGAGCAAAAACTGCTGCATCCTCTGAGTGTTGGGAGGTGAGGTCAGAAGAGTCATCAGTGGCCAACTCCTGCCAGTGAAGCAGCAATTCCTACAGGACATTCTGTAGTGGATCTGTCCATAGCTTAGGGCTGTGCTGGAAACAACAGGGTGATTAAAGTACAAGAAACCCTTTGGATAGCTGGAAGTTGGGCCCTCTGTGATCAAACGCAGACATGTTTGATTTGAGCTCTTGAGACATAGATCCCATACCAAGTTGCATTTGGGCTGTTCTACTTGTATCAGGACAGCTGGATTTATTCCTGTCCTGGGCATTTCCTGCCCACAGTGCTTTTGGGGCAGTGCAGGCACTTTGCAGGGCAGCATGTGTTTATCAGAGGAGTCATTCCATGAAAAATCTCACAGGAGAGTGCTGCCAAGAGTTATTCCTGGCACATCTCCATGCTTCCTTGCAGTTGTGATATTAGCTTTTGCTTCTGCTGCCAAAATCCTTTCCTTCTCACTAGTGTGATCAATTTTTCTGCCAGGACACTTCTGAGCTGCTCTTTCCAGGGAGGTTCAATGGCTTTTGGGGTTTCTTTTTCAGGTTTAGACTATGTAAGCCATGAAGACATCCTTCCCTACAGCTCCACTGATCAAGTGCCCATCCAGCATGAGCTCTTTGAGAGGTTCCTCATGTATGACCAAACAAAAGGTAATTTCTGCCTTCACAGGGAAGTCTTCAGAGCAAGATGCTTGCAGTGCTCGATAACAAGTACCCAAACCCCATCATCTGGGATAGGGTGTAAAAATCACGTCTAGCTTGAGGTTTGTTACAGTGAAGCTGCCTTTGAGTATTTTTTTTTAACTATGTGAAAGGAACTGTGTTGAGGGGAGAGCACTCCAGCTACAGTGTTGCCTCTCCCCATGAACCTTTCTCTCCCCACAGTCCCACCTTTTGTAGCAAGGGATACTCTATGTGCATGGCAGGAGAAGAACCACCCTTGGCTGGAGCTCTCAGATGTGCACCGAGAAACCACAGAGAACATCCGTGTCACCGTCATCCCTTTCTATATGGGCATGAGGGTGAGTCTGTGCTGCCCTCTTTATTCTGCTGTTTGCTTCCCTGGAATGCTTTAGACCAGTTTGCTGTCTGAAGGTACCTTCTGCTTACTGGAGAAGTGACGTTTAACCACATTCATTCTCGTGGGTATAAACATGAACCTGTTTTGCCATATAGTTTTGGAGAACAGCTGCTGCATATTGGCTTTTGCTGGTTATCAGTAGGATGAGGAATAACCTGTAATGTTCTGCACAACAGTGCTAGCAAGATATTTAGGAAGGCTTGTGAACTGGTCCTGTTACTGCCTCAGTGAGGTGACACTGGGGCCATCTGCTCTGTAAAAACAGGTCTGTTATCCTGCCCAGTGACAGGCTGGGGTTGCTTGCCCATTTCCTGCCTTTAGTTTGGCTTAGAGGGTTTGGCTAAAGCCTTCTGGATTTAGCTGATAACAACGTGCTCCTCATGGCACAGAACTTCACGTGGACCACCCAAAATAATGCAGCTCCAACAGACTCCTGGGTGGGAGAGCTGGGAATTCCTGCAGTGGTTTGATTTCTGAGCATGGCTGCTGGGGAGCCTGAGCTGTGGCAGGTGGACATTTTGGTGTGGATTTGCAGCTTTTGTGGAGTCCAGCTGATGTTTATTTTGTGAGAAAAACAGGTGCCCAAAGGCAAGGAAAGGGGTGTTTCTAGATCTGTAGAAAGTGCGTAATTAACATGGAGATGAACCCTGGGAGTTGTCACGGGATCCCTGCAAATCTCCCACCTCATGATTCCTTTAGAGCAGAGCCAGTGCCAGGCTCTGCTGATGGAAGGCCTCGGAGAGCAGCTGTCTGTGCTCATGTGAGTTGCCTGCGTCACCCTGGCGCAGAGTTAGAGCCCCTGTGCCGGTGCTGTGCTGACAGCTGAAGAGGTTTTTGGCACCACGTGTCCAAGGGCAGCTGCTAAAATCTTTTGTTTCTCTTGACAGGAAGCCCAGAATTCCCATGTCTACTGGGTAAGTGCCTTTTGTTTCATGGAGCAGCTAAAGGGAAGGAGTTTATTTGCTGTGGCATCACTGCTGCGTGATAAGCTCTGAGGGAGAGTAGCCCTTGCCTGGCAACTGTTTCCCAATATCAGCTGTAGGTTATCAACTGGTTGCAGCTGATTCCAGTTCTTGATAAGAGTCTTTCTTGTGTCCAGTGGCGCTACTGTATCCGCCTGGAGAACCTGGACAGTGAAGTGGTGCAGCTCCGAGAACGGCACTGGAGGATATTCAGCTTGTCTGGCACCTTGGAAACGGTCCGGGGCCGTGGCGTTGTAGGAAGGGTAGGTACCAGGCAGCTTTTATTTTTTGGGAAGCACAGCCTTTTTGCTGTAGTTGTCTCACTTGGTTGGGTGGATTTGCCAGTAAATTGCTTAGTGGGCACTGGAAATAGATGGGGTGGGAAACTGGCAATGAAAAAAGTCGTGTGAGTATTTCATCTGTTGTATGTCTGCCTGAGCTGAAACTTCACATTGAGTATTAGAGGATGATCCTAAATGACTGGTGGTTGGAAAACTGGAATAACGGGATTCTGGCACTACTCAGTGGACAAATTGTTTGCTGTATAATTGGCAGTTCCGGGGTGTGAGTCTCTGGTTGTTTCCTTTTTTTTTTCCTGCTATATAAATTTCCTGTTGATGCCTGTCTGTGGTAGAATTGCTGATGCCCAATGGTGTCTTGTCTTCCCAGGAGCCAGTTTTGTCCAAAGAACAGCCAGCATTTCAGTACAGCAGCCACGTCTCCCTGCAGGCATCCAGTGGTCACATGTGGTAAGAAGCCCTTATTGCTGCAGCAGTGCTTTGGGGTGTAGGACTCCCCAGCAGCGAGCTGGGGTGCAGTTTGCAGCCTGGGGTTATGGGTGGAAGTGGACTGGACAGGACATACTTGGTAGCTAAAATTTGGTGAGCTTCCTTAGCTGTATCCCAGTTAGTGATAAGATGATCTGTTGGTTCTCTGCACCAGGAGAGGTTCCAGGCTAATTTATCCTCCTTCTGTGGTCTGTGCTAGACTGGATTTGAAGATGTGAAGCAGTTCTCTATCATCTGCTGTACTCAGCTTCTGTCCCTTCCAGTCCTTGGTGCAAGAGCCAAGGCCTTGTGCTGGTGATTCCCTCAGCAGCAGGGTTCTGTGCTCTGGTATCTCCTTTCTTGAGAGAGGATTGGGTTTTAACTCCATCCCTGTGCACTTCTGTGTCAGGAATTGGCATGCAGGGCTTTTCCCAGTTTAGACCAGATAAAGCCTTCAGTCTAACTGGTGTTTAAGTTTCTTCTTCTGCAAGTGCAAGGAGGGAAGTGCCCAGCTGAGTTGTTCTTTTCCTGTGCCTCGGGGTTAAAGCAGTTTCCCTTTGTTAGCCTTTTGGCTGGGTTAGCACATTTAGTGTCACCTCTGTGTGGACAAGGATTGCACAGCCACCTCCTGCCTTCTGTATGACAGGTTCTTCTGCATTTTTTTAAGGAAATCTCCTTCAGAGTTAAGTTGCCTTTGCGCTGGCAAAAGCAGGAGAATAGCTCTTTGCCTATAGGGAATACCTTGTTGCATGTGAGGCGTTTTGAATTGCCTGAATGCAAGCCCTGGGGAGTAAAACCAGATGGTCCAGTAGTTTTTCCCTCTCTGCATACATCCTGAAGAGCTTCTGCAGCTCAGAAGCTGCTCAGCTTGATTTCTGGTGTTCAATTGTGTCCCCTCTGTGCTGAGAACCTGTTAATTTATCTCCACAACCCTCTTGCCCACAGTCTGTGGTTCAGAGCAGTAAACAAATGGTTGTACCAGGACAGGCAGGTTCAGTTCTGAAAGGCAAAGCTGAATCTATTCCAAATTACATCTACAATGGGATGTTTTCATGTCAGAGACAACCAATGGAGCTTCTGCCAAGAAATACAAATCTGAATTTACGTGTAACCAGCTTGTAAAAATAGCTCAGATGGCTCAGTCTCCTGTGGAGTGGGAGTTGGGTAAACACTGCTGCAGGTGCATGGTGGGTGCTCGACTCCTGTGGGCTGCAATCATCGCAGTTTCGTGCAGGAAATGTGGTTGCGATGTGATGTAAAACTGCCCAGGAGTCCTCCATAAATGAGTTGTCTTGGCAGCAGACATTCTGCAGCTGAGCCCAGGTCCTTGCTGCTGGACCAGCCTTAGAGATGGATGCCCAGGATATGCAGGAGCTCAGGTCTTACCTTCTTGCTGATGCTTCCTAGGTGTGTTTGTCCCTGGCCTCAGCGTGATCTCTGCCATTACTTTTGCAGGGGTACTTTTCGATTTGAGAGGCCTGATGGCTCCCACTTTGATGTCCGAATCCCACCCTTTTCCCTGGAAAGCAACAAAGATGAGAAGACCCCTCCCTCCGGCCTTCACTGGTAGATCAGAGCGAGTGCCCAGACCCACGGAGGCCTGTGTGTGTTGTAGACCTTTTGCCTCCCCTTTATGCTGCAGCCAAGAACATGGAGCTTTTAAACATTTTAAACCATTTTTTTGTTTTAACCGTTGTCTGACGGGGAGGCTTTTTTTGGAACTCTACTCCTGGCTCTCTCAGGCTGCTTGTAAAACATAAGCTGTGTTACAGGTAACCCTTCCCTCTGTGACACCTGCTGGGGCTGGGGGATGTAGATCTGTGCTGCTGCAGAACACTGGCCCCCCTCAGCAGGCCTGGACCCTTTCCAATGTGTTGTGACTTCTCTGCAATGTGAGGTTTCTCTAATAAACTGGCCCTTCCAGTTGCAACCAGTCTTCCTTCCTAAACCAAGGCCATGGCTTTGCATCCAGCCTGTCCCAGCTTGTCGCTCCCCCCCTGTGTGGAGTCAGCCCAGAGTTCTTGCTGCTTCACAAGCAGCTGCTCTTCCTTCAGGGAACAGGAATGTGAGCTCAGCTTTCCTGCAGTGCAGCTGCTTTTTGGGATTCAGCCAGGGTCAGAGCAGCCTGTGAGCTGCACTCCTCGTGGCACAGCTTGTCTGGGCTTTGTGCTGCGATATGAAGCCTGGTTTGTTTGGAGAAGAGGGTGCGGAGGGGATGAGGTGGGTGACAGATGGTGCTGAGCAGGTGCTGTCACGGTGTCCTGTGTGTGCAGAGCACCAGGCTCTGTGTTGTGATGGTACAGGAGAGCTGAAGGGAGCCCTCCCTTGCTGCAGGGATTTGCATCTCAGCTGCTGGAGGGTTCTCCCCTGCTCACACTGTGGCTGCATCCATATTTCCTTGGTAGTTTCTGCTTTGACAGGGATGCTTGTTTTCACCTGGAGTGCTGTCAGCCAGTGAGGCAGTGCTTGGCTTTCTGCTCCTGCTTGCTCTGCTCTGCTCGGCAGGTTGTGATTTTTGGTTGTGTGTGGAGGGCCCTGCAGGACTGTGCAGGTCAGTGAAATCCCTGTCAGATGACAATGTATGGATGTGTGGGAAAGCCAGAGCAGCTCTCAGCAGCTCTGAGGATTGCAAAGACCATCAGCCTCCATGGTGGGACCCTTCTGGCTGGCTCTGGTTTTCCAGACTTATGGGTGACTCGGAGGCAGAGGTATTTGGCTTTGAGATAACCGTAGGAAGAGAGTTTCCAACCTTATTCATTTCCCTAGTCTTGCTGAAATGACAAGGTACAACTAACTCACGGGATGTTTTCCTAGATTTAGGAGTGTCCTAGTTATTCCCTCTTCCCCTGAGCCTCCTTTGAGCAGCCTCTTTGCCTTTGGCTCTGCAAGGCAGAGCTGTGGCAGTGCTGTCTTAGCTGATGGACAAACAGCCTTTGGGAGAGACTCTCCTGCTGTCCCACAGCCAGCGGATTCCTGTATAGAGAGACTTCATCACTACAGTGTTTACCTGTCATCAGTCTCTTTAATTTTGTGTCTTCCTTCCTCTCAGGTAGTACATGCTCATATTTAGTTTCAAAGGTTAAAATTACAGCCAGTCTGCTTTTAGGGGTAGTAAAGGATCCCTAAAGACCAGTGCACAGCTGACAACCCCACACTGCTGCTGTCCTGCTGATTTCCTCTCAGGAGGAAGAGGTGGGAAGATGCCTCAAGTTCGGAGGCAGCAGGAACCTGTAGGGACCTGCTTTTCCCTTCCCATGCTCAGTCGGGATGGGAGTAGCAGCTGCCCTGCCGCTCCCTCGGGTTGCTTCAGCTTTCCTGGCAATTGCAACACCCCTGTGAATGTTTAACCTTGCTGCTCACTCACGTGTTTCTGGGGTGCTGTGGCCCGAACGCTTCCCATAGCCAGCAGAGAGCTGTGTCCCTAAGGGATGGAATGATCCTGGGGCAGAGGCTCTGCTGCCTTGTTTGGGGTGATGTCCCACCGGGGCTGGGTACGGCTGAGGCCTCTGCCTGGCAACAGACATTCCTGGCTGGATAATGATTGGCAAGACCGAGGTCACCGCGCTGCCGGTGCCAGACGGGCCGGGGCAGGGTAGGAATGTTTCCACTCCATCAGGCTGTGCGGAGGGAGCAGCGCCGTCCTGCCCTGGGGCCTGGGCGCGATGCCAGCGGCTCGGCAGGGCCTTTCCCCAACTGCTTCCTCCCTGGGGCCCCCTCCCGGAGCGCGGCCGAGCGCTGTGCCCTTCTCTGTGTAAATACCTGTACAAAGAACCAACCAATAAAGCGCTGAACGAACGGCTCTGGCTCTCGCCTCTCATTGCCGCGCGGCGCCACCGGCACCAACCCCGCTGCTCTCCCCTCTCTCCCTGGGGCTCCTTTCCTGGGGAATCCTTTCCCGGGGGTCCTTTCCCAGGGGTCGCTCCCGGTTTAGCCCGTCCCTCCCTCTCCATGCCCACGTGGGTCCCCGCGTGTCCCCGTCGCGCCGGAAGTGGCGCACTGCGGGCGCGCCGAGGCGGTGGCGGCGAGGCGGCAGCATGGTGATGGCGGCGGCGGGCGCGCACCGGCCCGGGCCGCTCAAGCAGCAGAACAAGGCGCACAAGGGCGGCAAACACAGCGGGTCCTCGCAGCGCCGCGCTGGAGGTGAGGCGGGATGCGCTCCCCGCGCTTTCCCCGCCGGCCCCGGCCCGCCTGACCGTTCTCTCCTCGCCCAGGCCGCGTCCCCGTCAAGGCTCAGCCACGCCGGCGGCTTCGTGATCTGAACAGGGTGGACCGGCGGCATCAGGCGCTGCAGCTCCGCCGGCAGCGCAAGGAGGCGGTGAGGCCTCCGGGGGAGCCGGGCGTGGCCGGGCTGGGTGTTGCGGGGGGAGCGGGAAGTGGGTCGGTTCGAGTGTCTGCCGGAGGGGGTTGGAATGGAGCCGCGGCGGGTCTCCATGTGGGCGATGTAACCGAGCCGCTTTGGGTCTTTGCGGGGCGATCAGGAGCTGCGCGAGGGAGAGGAGTGAGTGCCTGGACCGGTTTGGTTCGGGTCAAGCGGAGCATTGCTGTATCTGGTGTGTTCGGCTTGCGGTGTGGAGCAATCTGGCTTCGATCCGGGGGGCGGGAGAGGAGCCAGATGTGCGTTGGGTTCACGCTCTGCCCTTGTGGCCGCAGGTGATGGCGGAGAAGCGCAGCCTTGGCAGCAGGGACGGGCCCCCGCACCTGGTGGTTGTGGTGCCGCTGCACATCCGGGCTGCAGCCCAGGACACCTTGCGCCTGCTGCAGAGCCAGGACTCGGCCATTGTCCGTGCGGATGAGGGCAGGGCTGGTGGCTTTGCCCTCCTCTGCCCCCGGCTCAAGCAGCGCTGGCGCTTTGTCGCAGCCCAGGCAGGTGAGGAGGCACCGTTGTTGGTTGGGTTCCTGGTTCTGCTCCCTCTGGCAGCCCCACTAATGGAGGTGTTTCGGGTGCAGGAGACCTTCATGCTGTCTTAGACCTTGCCAAGGTTGCCGACTCGCTGCTGTTCATCCTGGACGCTGTGGATGGCTGGGACAGTGCTGGGGAGCACTGCCTCTCCTGCCTCTTCGCACAGGGGCTCCCCAGCTATGGTGAGAAATGTTTTGGGCTTCTGGTGAGGGTGCTTAGTGGAGATTTACTTTCACAGTAATTAAATTTCAAGGCTCTGCCACCTTCAGTGAAAAGAACTTTTTCCTCATGTTGAGGTGGAAGTCCTATTTTTTCAGTTTATAGCCATTGCTACTTGTCCTGTTGGGCACCACTGAAACTCCCTTTGTACCTTGTGGTGCAAATCTGGCCATTTGTGTTGCTGACACCCAAGTATTTGCCTGTGTTTGGTGAAAAGGACATAAGAAGGTTTAGGATCTGATCCTGAGCTCTGTTCTCTGCTCGGCAGCTCTCGCTGTCCCGGGGGGCACTGAGCTGCCCCCTAAGAAGCGGATAGATGCCAGGAAGAAACTCTCCAAATCCATCGAGAAGCGCTTTCCCGAGGCCAAGCTCTTCCCGCTGAACACAGAGCAGGAATCCTCACTGCTGCTCAGGCACCTCAGCTCCCAGAAGCAGCGGCACCTGGCGTTCCGGGACCGCCGCGCTCACCTGCTCGCCCATGCTGCTGAGTTTGTGCCCAGTCAGGACAGCGGCCTCCTTGGGACCCTGAAGATGTCCGGCTTTGTCCGGGGACAGACCCTCAACGTGAACAGCCTGGTGCACATTGTGGGGCACGGGAACTTCCAGGTCAGCCAGGTGGATGCCCCTCCAGACCCCCTCTCTTTGAACCCACGAGTGGTTAAAGGACAGAAGAGGAATCAGGACATGGAGGTTCAGGTGTGTGGGGTGAAGGCTTTGCCAGTCTTGTTAGAACACAAAGTTTCTAAACTTTCATTGTGGAAATAAAATGGGTGTATGGGAGCAAGGGGATGGGAAAGGGAGCTTTGTCTGTGTTCTGCTGCTGGGCTGAGGTTCCTTGGCCTGCAGCATGTAATGAAAGTTCTGTCATGACATAATGAATGTGGTACTTAAGGGAGTTTCACTTGAGACTTGATTGCAGGCTTCAGTTTGGTGTGTTCAGAGCTGGGAACTTTGCTCTTGCCCTTCAGGATGACTCTGGAAATGGTGTTGATGAGATGGAGGAAGATGTCAAGGTCCTGATGAAGGCAGATCCAAGCAAGCAGGAGTCTCTGCAGTCAGAAGTGGTTCCTGATCCCATGGAAGGGGAGCAGACGTGGCCCACTGAGGAGGAACTGCAGGAAGCAGAGGGTGAGCAGCAGCAATAGTTCTGTATCTTTTCCTTGTCCCTCTTAGGTGGGTTGTTGGAAACTTCTGTCGCCAGGGTGGCTGTGAAGAAACATCCTAATTGGGATGGTTTCCATCCCTAATCCTATCAGGTGACCAGCAGGCTCTGTGGTTTGCCTGGGAAGTTAGGAGGGTCACATTTTGTCTGTCCTGACAAATTCTGTGCTGGGAAATAGCAATTCCAGTCTAGATCTGGTTTTGGCTGTCTTGGTGTAAATGTTGCTGAGGGGAAGGAGAATCGTTCCTGTATTAACCCCTGGTGGGAATCCTCCAGATTCTCTGAAGGCAAACAGAAGGGTGGTGAAGGTCCCAAAAGGCACCTCCAAGTACCAGGCTGCCTGGATTGTGGATGATGAAGGAGAAGGCAGTGAGAACGAGGATGGTGATGATGATGAAGATGACGACATGGATGATGATCTGATGGAAGAGGCAGTTTCTCAGGTACTTCCAAGAGCTGATAGCACAGGTGATCTCCAGGCCATTATTGCATATTTTAGGACAATCCTGTCCTTCCAACTTGCTCTATGCAAGGGCATGACACAGAGCCAGAACTTGCCTGGATTTCCACTGTTAAACCCTTCATATAACACACTGCCTTTTTGGCTGTTAGACCACAAAATGATGGGCTGGGGTCTGTCTGGGGCCCCATATCACAGAGTGTGAGCATGGGCAGGGTGTCAGTGCTGCATGCACAGCTCTGTGCTCACAGGCTCTGTGCTTCCCTGTGCCAGGAAGGGGAGAGCAGTGAGGAGGAAGCTGGGGAGGAGGAGAGCGAGACCATGACCGTGTCCGAGTGCCTGCGGGATGACCAGTACGACGAGAAGATGGAGGAGGATGAGCAGATGCTGGAGAGATACAAACAGGAGAGAATGGATGAGATGTTTCCAGATGAGGTGGACACGCCCCGGGATGTGCCTGCCAGAGTCAGGTAAGGAACGGGATGCTTTGCTGGGAGTGGAGCTGGGAGGTGCCTTTCTGTTTAATTTGGTAGGGAAGCCAGTGATGTCTTAGCCATGGTGTCTGAACCTGGCTGAAGGACTCTTGTGAAGACTTTTTTTGGCTCTGAGGCTTCCAGAGTTGGCAGGGAATGCTGGGTCCTGAGCTGGGAGAGGGAGGAGGGTGGCCCTGATGCAAGGACAGGTTGTTTGGGGATTTGGCTGCTGGTTTTAGCTCTCTTTGCACCACACTTCTGTGGGTGAATTTTGTTTTGCTCCCTTTGCCCTCCCTGAAGGTTTGAGACCCTGCAGAACACAGGTAGTGGTGAAGGATGGGATTCACCTCAACTGGTGAAGGAATTTGTTTTTCCTGCTCTCTGTTGTCTAGGTTCCAGAAGTACAGGGGGCTGAAAAGCTTCCGGACTTCTCCATGGGACCCCAAAGAGAATCTTCCAAGGGATTATGCCAGGATCTTCCAGTTTCAGGACTTCTCCCGAACCAGAAAGAACCTCTTCAGGCAAATAGATAAGGAGGAGACTGAAGGAGCTTCGGTAACGCCCTTTTGCTCATCTCTTTCCCCACTCACATTGTGTTCCTTTGCTCCCAACAGGAGTGACTTATCAGGGTGGTGGTTGAGTGGATCTTTCAGCCAGCTGGTTCTTAACATGAAGCCCTAAATTCAGACAATTTTCTCCTGGATTCCCTCCCTAATCCAGGCACATCTTCTGACAATTTTTTTATTGAGAGAAGTGTTCACAACACCTCCTGTCTTGGCAGGTGGGCTGGTACGTTACACTTCATGTCTGCAACGTCCCTGTCTCGGTGATGGAGAGCTTCAAGGAAGGAAAACCCCTGGTCCTGTTCTCACTGCTTCCCCACGAACAAAAGGTGAACAAAAGGGGTGATACCTTGGAGGGATGTGCAGCTCCTTGTTCCTTCAGGCTGCATGGCTTGGACAGGGTCTGGCTGCAAAGGGTTTGGGCTGAAATCTCCCCACACTGCTCCTGTTTCAAAGTAGGTCAGAGCACATGGAAGCTGCTGTGGGGGTTTAGGATAAAGGGTCTGAGCCTGGCACGGGTGACCAGTGACCTTTAGGGACCTCATTTTCAAGGACATTCATCTCTGCTGCAATGTCCTGTTGCTTTCTGCTGCCCACCATGCCCTGCCAGCCCTGCCAGCAGCCCCTCACTGTGCTGCCTCTTCCAGATGTCCGTGTTGAACTTCCTGGTGCGTCGGCATCCGGGCAACTGCGAGCCAGTGAGGGCCAAGGAGGAGCTGATCTTCCACTGTGGCTTCAGGCGCTTCCGAGCATCCCCCCTGTTCTCCCAGCACACCTCAGGTTTGTCAGGGATGGGGATACCAGGAGTGAGATTGGGGATTCTGCGGCAGGAAGCCTGTGATGTCTTAGCCGTGGTGTCTGAACCTGGCTGAAGGATTCTTGTGAAGATTCACTCCTAGGCTCTGAGGCTTCCAGGGCAGGCACTAAATCATGGGGAGTGGAATGGCTTGGGAAATGTGACTCACTGATCCAGGTTCCACGCCAGAGGATCACCTTCATTCCCAGATACTCAGTGCCAGCAGAGGAGTTTGTTGGACGGGGAAGAATAAGCTCTCGGGTTTCCTACAGCTCTGAGGACTGCTGGTGGCCTGACCTTGATCCTTGCTGTTCTGTCCTAGCTGATAAGCACAAGCTGGAGCGTTTCCTGCGCCCGGATGCTGCCCTGGTGGTGACAGTTTATGCTCCCATCACTTTCCCTCCTGCCTCAGTGCTGCTTTTCAAGCAGAGAAGTAATGGTGAGTTGATAAATGCTGAAGAGGTGGTGTCTGGGAAAGAAAATGTCCCCATACCCTGCTTACAAGTGCATCTCTCCAGAAAGTATGACTTGAAAAAGCTGTCCTTTTCCTGCTGTTTGAGGAGATGAGCCCATCTCCATCCCAGCTGTCACTTGTCTGTCCCTGCTGTGGGGTTGCTCTGGGCCTGGAGGCCTTTGGGGAAAGGGTTTGTGGTGGGGAGGGGGTGATGGAGGCGCCTGCCCTGGTGCATTGGTACCTCTGCCTGGCAGGAATGCACGACCTCATTGCCACGGGCTCCCTGCTCTCCGTGGACCCGGACAGGATCGTCATCAAGCGCCTGGTGCTCAGTGGCCACCCCTTCAAGATCTTCGCCAAGACCGCTGTCGTGCGATACATGTTCTTCAACAGAGGTACAGCTCATCTCTGGTGGGAAGAAGGGTTCTGGGAGCAGAACTGCTGTCCCTGTGGTTACGTTAGTGCTGTTCCTTACCTGCCTTTCGTGTTTTCATCTCCAGATGATGTGATGTGGTTCAAGCCCGTGGAGCTGAGGACAAAGTGGGGACGCAGAGGGCACATCAAGGAGCCATTAGGTAGGTTTGATTTGGTGTTTGTGTTGCTGGGATGGTGTGGGCCAGAGACTGCTCATGGCCTCTTCTGCTCTCTGCCTAGGGACCCACGGCCACATGAAGTGCCACTTTGACGGGCAGCTCAAGTCCCAGGACACAGTGCTGCTGAACCTCTACAAGCGCGTTTTTCCCAAATGGACTTACGACCCCCATGTCCCGGAGCCTGTGCCGTGGGTGCGGAGTGAGAGCGCGCTGCCAGAGCAGGAGGTGGAAATGGAATGAATCTCCAGCATGGCTGGAGTTTGTGCCTTGGCTCCCTGGATGCTGTTCTTGGCCTGTGCACTGTGAGGACAGCACTGATGCCTTGGACGTGTTACTGCTGGGGGTCTGTACAGGGGCAGCTGCGTCGCCAGCTGCTGCTCAGGTACCAGCTATAGGTATTTATTTTAATGGAAAATGTCAAAACTGCCTAAGTGCCTCTGTCTTGGTGGTGGCCAGGAGGCTGTGTACACCCCTTGTCCTTTGAACCCCCTGGCTCACTGGGATTGTTTCTGTCTCTCATGCCCTGCCACGTGGGGGGTGTGGGGATTTTGCTGGCAGCTCCTGTGATGCTGAGAAAGAAAAGCCAAGGAACAGCTGGGGAGGGTGACGGAGTGCAGCTCCCTGGAGGCCTGGCCCAGAGCAAGGCAGCTGGGGAGGGGAGAACAGGCAGTGCTTTGTTTACAGGCCCCCCACAGAGACCAATGCCAGCTTCCCTTATCCCACCACAAAAACTCCCAAACGTTTGGACTTGATGTGTTTTTAGTAGCGTACAAACCACTGCACAAATTCGGAGTGAGGTTTTCATTCCTTGAAACACCACTCCGTCCTCATTGCGCTTTCCCAGAGAGCTCTGTGAGCCAGGTCAGGGATCTCAGGTCCACGTTTCCCCCACACAGCACGATGCAAACGTTCTGCACATCCCGGGGGACTGCCTGGAACTGCTCCGAGAGCACGGCCGCCAGTCCCACGCCTGCTGTTGGCTCAATCAGCAGCTTCATCCTTTCCCACACCAGCCACGTGGCTCGCTGTCAGGACAGGGCAGCAGCTGTCAGCCCAGCAGCCAGCACAGGCTGCTCCAGGGCATCCCTGCGGCACTCTGGGATGGGAGAGCAGAGCTTCCAACAGCCCTTTCCAGCTGGAGGCAGCGTGGGTGTCACAGCTGCAGTAGTGCACAGGGGCTTGTGCTGCTCTGGGAGTGTGTTAGGGTGAGAGCAGAGGGGCAGGGCGGGGATGGAGGCAGCTGCCTGCTGGCAGCTACCGTGAGAAGGGAGCTGGGAGCCTTTACCTTGATTTCTTCCTCTGAGACTGTCAGGACATCATCAACCAAATCCCTGATGATGGGCCATGTGTTGGGCCCAATGCTGGCTTTTACTGCGTCTGCGATGGTGTCCCGTGGGTGGATGTTGGGGGTCAGCTTCCCTCGGACCTTGGACTGGTAGCAGTCATCCACATTGCATGGCTCAGCAGCAAACACCTTCACATCTGGCCTCAAAGCCTGGGGAAGGCAGGAACAGCCACTGGGGTGACACTGCTATGTGTCTGTCCCATTTCTGTGTGTGCAGGGGGCCAAGCAGGCCCTGCTGCTGCTGCCCTGCAGAGCCCAGGCACCCACAGACTTTTCACTGCAGGGTCTTTCTAAAGTTAAAAGCTGCTGCCTGCCTTGGGAGCCCTGCCCTTCCCACAGGGAGATTCCTGGATGAGCTGTTGCCTACCTTGATGGCGACTGCTATTCCTGCGACCATTCCTCCGCCTCCGACAGGAACCACTACTGCGTTTACCTCGGGTGCCTGTGCAGAAAGGAAGCTTCTGACACTTAGTGTCCCCCTTTTTGCTGTGCCCCTGCAGCTGCCGGGCTGTGCATTTCCCTCACCTGCTCCAGCACCTCCAGGGCGATGGTGCCTTGCCCCGCGATCACTGCCGGCTCCTGGTTGGGGTGCACCAGGACTCCTCCTGTCTCCTGGACTACACGGGATGCTGTCTCAGCTCTGGACTAAGGGAAAGCACAGCAGTCATCTCTCACTGTGGCTGGGCTCACTGTGTTCCTGGCCAGTCTTCCCCGTGCCTTACCTCATCACTGGGCTCACATGGCACCAACGTGGCACCATAGGCACGGATGGCATCTTGCTTACACTGCGGGGCTGTCCGAGGTACCACGATGTAGGCAGGGATCCCTGTGGGATGAGAGGAAGTAAATCCAACAGCCCAAAAGCCACAGCAGCCAGGTAGAACTGCAGGAGCAGGCACTGCCTTGCCTGTGCCAGCTCCTGCATGTGTTATGGGGAGGGATCTCCATCCTTCTCTCCAGCGGAACCAGCTCTGCGTTTACCCTGTGCCTGTCTCTCGGAGCTGGGGCTGGAGGGCGGGGGTACACGTTACCTTCTGCCTGAGCAGCACAGGCGAGTGCCTGCCCGTGATTGCCGCTGCTGTGTGTCACCACAGCGCGGGGCAGCTCCCGTGCCGTGCGCTCGCTTTCCTCAACGAGGCTCCTCACCGCGTTCAGGGCACCGCGGATCTGCCAGGAGAGCACAGGACTCTGTCACAGCCCCAGAGCCCGTGTGTTGGGCTGAGTGTTCTTGCACCATTCCCTCAGTGCTGGGCAGCACTTAACAACCCCCCCCGCCCACGCAGGGTGGCAGGACATGGTGGGTATCGGCGCAACGCGAATTTCTCTGTTGAAAAAGCGACCTTTGCCCCGGGGCTTTGCAGTGCCGCCATCCCCGCGCACCTTGAAGGAGCCGGTCCTCTGGAACAGCTCGCACTTGAAGAGCAGCCTCCGCCCGGCCATGCGGTCCAGCCCGGCGCAGGTGAGCAGCGGGGTGCGGTGGACGCGGCCCCGCAGCCGCCGCTCCGCATCGCGCACCCCGGCCAGCCCCGGCGCGGCCCCGTGCGCGGCCATGTGCGCGGCC